>JARHVA010000199.1:4080000-4387500 GCA_037957365.1 Torreya grandis | reverse complement strand
AATAATAATAATAATAATAATAATAATATATTATTATTATTATTATTATTATTATTATTATTAAAATTATTATTTCATATAATGGCATGCCTGGTGGGAAGATCTTCATGAGAGCACAATCCACAAACTTTTTTGTGTTTCATAGTTTTGATTCTTTTTTTTTATTGTTTTTGCTTGAGTAAAAACGTCTAATAAATAAGTCATAACTTTTTATTTACATAATATTATTTTATAAAGTTTTTTATTAATATATATAAATATGTCATGGATATTCTATAAAAATTTCACAAAAGAATTCTTTATATTTTATAAGTTATAGCTGTTTTAGTGACTATCACTTTCTATTTTTTATTTTTCTAGTAAAAATCGTTATAATAAAGCTGATAGTTTTTTTTGTATTGAATTTTTGGACTTAAAAATTTTCATATATTTTAAAACTAGAGTTATTTTAAAAATATAAAATTTTTAAAGCAAACTGATCTATATTTTAAATGTCATGCTAAAAATATTAACTGCATGTTTTTATATTTTATGTGTGGGGATTTATGTGTTATGTGTTATATTTTATTTTTATCCTTATAATTTGTTGTTTGTAGGTCTTCATATATTTAATATATTTATTTTAATATTATATTTATATTTTTTTAACATTTCCTAACCTAACACATTTGTTTTTGTGGTGATGCCTTAAGGGTAGACAGGTAACCGGTGGACTTTGAATTTGTTAAAACATGATTTAGACCATCTTTTACATGCTTTTAAAAATGAACTAAGAACTTTGTTTTAGTACTTAATATAAAATTTATGTGCTTAAAATAAATTTTTTATAGTTATAATTCCAAATTTACTACTTAATACCAAGGTTTCAAAAGAACACCACCGCACCTTTCGATTTGGGACTTAAAAATGAACTCATCTTTCAAATATTTTATGTTCACTACTTGTTTCAATTAACACTTTGTTTTCACAAAATACAAGGATTTTTCATGTATTATCTTCCATTTTTACCCTTTATGTAACCCTTGGAATTAAAATCAATTTCCTTATTTACAAATTTCCTAGTCCAAGGCATAGAAAGAACATCATCTAAAGCACTCCCCAAACACTCACAAAAGTATTGGGTGACCTTGAAAATGACCCTAAAGTCTTTCTATTTTATGTTTACTTTATTTCATGTAAAATTGGCTTATGATGGGGCCATCATTACCTCCTTTAATTTCTTTAGGGAAACTTTGACCTGGGGTTTCATCTCCTATTACTGAATTCACTTACTCCTTTTGAGTTGCATATGACATGTGTTTGTATTTAGACATCACACTACATTGAATGAACAACAAGATGTAGTGGTTTGAAAAAGGACTAGACCTTTTTACAACTAGTCAATGCCACAATCACCAAATTTTGATGGTTGTATTTTATGTCATTTTAAATAAAAGTCATTGTGCAATTGATTCCCTTAGAAACATTTGAAAGCTTGTTAGTTTAGTCAACCGCACATTGCCATACCCTTGCTAGGATTTGGATTATTATACTTAGTGTATTTTGGTAATTTTTACTTGGTATGTTTTCAGACTAAAACTTGTTTGTTATTCAAAATCCATGTCAAAACAATGTATTTAAGTTGAGGAGGGTAGTGTTATACTATCAAAATCATGTCAAAATATGTTGAGCCTTTGAAACATAACATAAATCACATCATTTGAGCATGCTTATGCCATTAGGATACTCAATTTTTTTTAAGACTAGTTTACCTTGTATCAAAAACCATTATTTGAAACCATTTTATGTATACCATTTAGACCTTTGTCTTGTGCTATCATGTTGTTTAATCTTGTCTAGCTTGTTTGGTCAAATCCTAGTTTTCATCATTGAGTTTTCAATTAGACTTGTTAAGTTTGGATTCAAACATTAATTGATTTCTATTTAGGGCTTAATTTTTGTGGTTGATACACATATATTTCTCTTTTGGGTTGTATAACTTTTGGTAATTTATTACCCAAATTTGAAAACTATTGATAGTTTATTTGTTCAGTACCTATCCTTATCATTGTTTGTGAATTTATTTGGGAAAACATAGTCTTTCTTCAAAGAGCCTTTTGTCTTATGCCTTATGCCAACTGATCATGTTTATATTTGATTCTAAATGCTGGGTTTATGTCAAATTTGTTTCCAAACTTTTTATATTAAATAAAATCAAATGATACCTTTGTTTCAAGTCTAGCTTTTGATGCCATTTGGCTAAAAGTCCTAGAATATGCCTATTTGTTTGAGCCTATATTTTGACTTTGCATTTGGACAAAAGACCTAGTAACTCAACTTTTCCCTTTCCTAGTTTAGACCTTGTTTGGAACACTTTGACTTAGACCTTTGACATGCCAATTTTTATTCAGATGCTTAGCCTCTTAAGCATATGAAATTTGACATTAGACATTTTATGTTAGAATATTTTATGCCAAGTCTTAGCACAAATAATTTTTGAGATATAGCTCCACTTTCAAACCATATTGGAGATATAGTTCCACCCCTTCAACCAAATTAGACCAAGTTTGAACCATTTATCATTTAGATAGTTTTTTAGAGTTTGTATAACTCTAAGCCTTTTTATTTTAGAGATTTCATCATTTATATAGATATGTCTAGCTACACTTATGGTGGAGTCACATACAATCCAAATTATGATATAATGGCCACTAAAAAACCCACTAGGAACCCCTATAGATAACTATTTTCTAAGGAGTTTTATTATTTTCCTACAATACTCCATATGGGGAACATAGTCAAAATCCACAAAATCCAAATCGAGACATTGATTGGCATGAAGAGGCTTGTGAGGAGGACTTTGAAGACCCAATTATAGATAATGTTGTTTGGGATACATATCCATACCCTCTTTACAAGAATTAGTACATGAAACATAGTAGAGAACCAGCTTATGAACTAGCTCACAACTGGGATGATATGGTTTATGAAGAAGACTTAGATGCTTTGGCTTATGTGAGCAATCAAGTTCTACAATGCCCTTTCATCATTTCATGACCTAGTCTTTTGACTTGTATGAGCAATCAAACTCCACACCACCCTATCGATACCATTTAAAGACTTCATCCTTTGGCTCATGTGATAAATCATGCTCCCCAATGCCATTCATTATCTAACCATAAGCCATTCCTCATCCAAAACCAATCCCATCTAAACCTCAATTGATTCAATATTTCAAAGATCAAGCTATATTCAAAACTAGTATTTTTCAACTCATTGGAAACCAAAGCCTAGACAACCAACCAATCCAACATGTTTTTATTAAACCAACCACTTGTGATAAGTTAGCCTATGATAAATCACCTATTGATCCTATATTATTTGTCAAAGAGTCTCACATTGATGAGTCAATCTTTGTCGAGTCATTTATTAATGATTATAACCACCTTTGGGAAAATCATTACCTTAACCATGTGCCTATTTTTCAAGAGCCTCCTATTGATAATACAGTCTCTAAGGAGTTGTCTCTTAACCTTTCTCCCATCTTAGAGGAGTCCCACTCTAAAAAATGAGTTTTTGTGGAGTCCATTATGCCATCACATTTTGTTACTTGTCTAAAACCAAATATTCAACAAGAAATCATTGTAATAGAGTACCCATCAGATGAAGAATCAGAGTTAGAGTCAAGTTCTATTCTTGAACTAACATCAAATTTAACATCAAAATTTGAATCAACATCATTCTCAACATCAGATTCAAATTTCCTTGAGTTAGAATTAGATTCAGAAGAAGAATATGTTCATGGCTATTACAACATTGGTTAAGTATGCCTTGTAGATAAATTTGAATACATTTGTGATCCTTCTATGGTTTTTGAGGAAGTGTACTTTAGATTTGAGACAATTTATCCCAGTATCTTCTATGATGATTGTGTATCCTCTCCCCATTCCATTACCATTCCACAAGGCATTAAAATCAACCAAAATAGCCATATCATTGACATTCCATCTCCCACAAGTGTTGATTAGGATCTATAGAATCACACTTTTTTGATCTACATCCATGGTGACATAGCAGTTGAAGAAGAGCAAGGAAGCCAAGACCACATTCATATATCATAAGAATACTATCTTAGTGAAACATTTTTGGAAGCACTAAGGGATAATCAATGTAAAAACTTAGCATCTTCTAGTGAAACTTTTTTGAAATTGCTAAAATATAATTAAAGTCAAAAGTCAACATTTGTTAGTACAATATTCTCAAAGGTGATACGGGATAATCAAGAAAACTTCATTGGTGAAAACCTCATCAAGGCACTGATAGCTAAGCACAAAAGTTCTTCACTACTTAATGAAGATAAAATCAAAATAGCTTCCTATCTATAGCCTAATCAGATGGTAGTTACTCTCAGGCCCAAACAATAGAAAAATATAATGGTCATATCAAGAGAACAAGTCTTTAGCCCCACCATAACAAATATTATGTTGAATCTAGCATCATCAACATTATGTGTGACTAAACATCTTGATCTTCATTTATTTCCCAACCATTCTGCATTCCATAATCATCTACCATTCCATTTCATATTCAAACCTACCATCTATTATTTGTCCTTGTTTACCATCTATGGCTACACTTTCTTCTATAGAGGCTACAAATATACCTTGTCTCAATGTTTGAAGGAATTAGAATCAATGACCAATGAAGATCACAAAAGCATTCTCAGTATCTAAATTTTCATTAAGTTCTTGATAAAGTATCTTTTTAGATAAAGTGTGGGATAGAAATTAACATGATCAAGTATTCTATTTGTATCATTTGTTGATTAGGATGTGCATATCCCCATTAGAAAGAAAAATAGAATAAAAAACCACACCTAGGCCAAAAACATATACCATACCATTTCATTGGCATTCCATTGCCATTGTTATATATCCTTTTACCATTATTGCATATCCCAACCAATCACTTTCTCACTTGGGGGAAACCCTCTTACCATTTCTTTTAATCTATCAAAAACCATCATTATCCTTAGTAAGACCATACCATCCTATGATTCCATTTCTCTCTATACCAAAGCCTATTTTTAGTCATCCTACCCAATCCTATTTTGATCTTCGCTACTTTGGTTCTTCCTACACTTTTTATAAGAGGATTATGATCAATTTTCATCAATCAATCTAATCCATGTTTCAATGATAGTCTATGAAAGTAGTGTGATAGTTGATCTAGAAATATATCTTTCATTTTCCATCATGTAGCAAGCTTGTTTATGTGAGCTTGATTATAATTGCCTATGGGCAAATCAGTGTCTCACTAGTCTTGCTACTAATTATAACTAGCTATGGGAAAATCAGTATCATTGACCTATTATATCATATCCTAGTTATCCACTTAGTGGAAAATAAGGGGTAACACTTGTTTAAAATGCATTACCACATCACCTTTCCATTGTTTTTTTCATTTGACTAGCCATTTTCTAGATTTGAGAACTTATTGGGACCTAGTTGGTTTTTCTTCACCTTTTGTGTGGATAGAATTACTATGATTTGAGGTCATTTTATGACTATGTGGGTCACGCTCAATTGATGTTGAGGTCACCTTAGTTCTCCTTTCCATATTATCTCATAATTTTATGAGAAACCTAAGCCAAATGCTCTCACCATTTTATGAGTAGGTATATTGTCATTCTCTAATGAGTTAAGATAACTCAGAATGCCAAAGACATTCATAATATTTCAAAGTTTACAAAATATTTGTCCTATCTAAGCCTAGTCAATTATCCTTGATCCACCTTAATGGGGAATTATCATTATTATGATGCTTTATTTTGTTTTTGTTTTCAAGATTTCTATTTATTCATTTCTTTTAGGTTGTTTGTTTATTTTTCTATTTATTTGTTTGTTTATTTGTTTTCCTATTTGTTTGCTTTCAGCACTGTTGCCTCAACTTAGTCTATATGCATTAATGGGTTATTCCTTGAGAACATTATTCTTGAGTCTATCCATATTTATACATCATTATTTTTATCATTAGTGTATTATTTTTGAGTGTTTATTGGATCAAGAGTCAGTCCTTATGAATATTTTGGGATAGTCTTCATGGTGTTCTATCATGAAGCCTACCATCACATGCTACAACAAAAATTAATTTCAAGGTCTATAACCAATGGAGCTGTAGAAGTTTCTCCTTGGCACATTGGCAAATCCTTCCCTCCCACCCTTGATCAAATTAACCTATTGGCCATTCTAGTTGTATCATTACTAATAAGGATGAACATCTTCTCATTAGCATGTACAACTAAATCATTTATAATGATCAATATTATTCCTCTATCCATCTCTTTCATCACTTTGAACATGCTCATATTTAATCTATATTCCATGTCATATCCTTGAGTTATGCTTATTAATCCCCTAATTGGGGCACCATCAGTTTTAACCAATCCAAGTCTACTTAATTATTATAACCACCTATGGGAAAATCATTATTTTGACTTTTATTCCTGATTATAACCACCTTTGGGAAAATTAGCATCCTTTTTACATCAATATATGAAAGCATTTTATTATTTGGATTAATCTCAACCATGAGTTAATTCCACCTTTCTTTTTGAAGGACCACCCATCAACAAATGTGATGACCACTCCCTTAAGGGGGCATCGTCATAGGCTTCCCAAAACCATTTGGAGCTTTGTTCTTCAACCATCATATTATTTTTTTTATACATTCCATCTCTCATTATTTGAGAAGACATTTCTATACTTATAGCTTGTAACACCTTCCCAAATAGGGGCAAACTATAGACACCTAAATCTGGCCACCATTAACCTCCAATCGGGATTTTGAACAATTTCCACCTAAAGTGCACAATTTGGCCAAAAAACACTAAAATGCATTAAATGAGTTTCAATTTACATATTCAAGTGCCAATTTTTGTTAGGGTATCACTAAATGGGGTAATGGAATTTATGGGCTAGCTAACTTTGATCAGATCATTTCGAGTCAAAATGTCAATTTTGCACCTGGGTGCTCTAGATTTTTATTTTCTAAAAAGATTCTTAAATGAGATGTGTGTCTTTATTAGTTGGTTTTGTAAACATCCTAAATGGAATAATGGATCTAATGCATCTAACATTGACTTCTAATTCTAATCCAGTCAAAATTTGGACCAATAATAAGGCATTTTGATCAACTAGAGTAATTTGTGCATAAAGTACCTAATCATGATTAAGAGATAATTAATACAAATCAAGTCATAATTAATAATTCCATGGATACTTGTTGAAAACTTGTTTTTAGAAATGAATATTGAATATTTGTATCATCAAGTGACCTCATTTCTTGGTAAGACATCCCTAGGCTATAAATGCCACAAATATCATAATTATGGGTCTCCCATGCCTATTTGTTACCTCCCATGCCTCATTAATGTCCCTTATTCCAAATTCATGGTGAGGATAATTATGGATTTTAATTACATAATTTAATTAATCCATGACCACACATCTCAATCTTCGGATGGATGGTCATGGTTGATTCTAGTCATTCTTGAAAATATATAAATAGATATGACATGAACATCATTTTAAAGCTTAATTTGTGTAAAGTTATAAAGTAGGATTGATTCCAAAAGCTTCATGAAAACTAGTTTTACCATGCCAAACTAATTCTAAGCCAAGCCAAGTCAAAGTCAAAGGTGCCAAAGAGAGATGGAGGTAGCCAAGCTTCCATTGCCAAGGACTTCATGAGCACAAAACTGAGTAAGCCACTACTACAGAAATATTTAGATAATCCAAGGAAGGTGATGGAATTCTTGTTTTTTCTTAATTTTTATTTGTGTTTATCATTTGTTTTTGTTACTAAGCTCACCATAGTAACTAGGCATGAAGATGTTAGTTTAGTGTGTTTTTGATTTGGTTTCATTCACTAACATGATACTAATCTCCTCTTTTTAGTCAAATTAATAGTTCAAAAGTGGATCCAAAAAATACCTATAATCATCATAAAAATAATTATTGGGGGAAAATACACCTATAGGTAGTAGTCTACTCAGGGTTAGTCAATCATTTTAGAGAGGACTCAGTTTAGTTACTTGAAGCTACATATTAAATGATTTCAAGGTGTAATATGAAGAAACAAAAAATTAGGATAATTACCTATTAATTTAATTAAATTTATAATCTATATTGAATTAAAATACACCTATAGGTAGGGGCAACTTAGGGTGTCTCAGTCTGAGTATAATAAGGTACCCCAAAATGAGTTAGGAGGTATATATAAGGCCCAAGATGGAATTTGGGTAATTGGATAAGCATGTGATCATATTAATAAAATTCATGGTAGTTTATTAAACTATAAACATCATGTAATAAAACTCTAAAGTATCTCTTGTAGCCCTATGTGCACCTACAACCACTATGTTGCAGTCTTGAGCATGAAGGTGAGAGGAAGACATAAAGGTGTTTAGGTGAAGAGAGAAGTTTTTAATCAACTTAATATGGTAAATTACTGATTAATTAATTTTTATACAAACTCCAAGACCAATTAAAACATGTCCATCCACTTTTCTTTACTTGTCCAAAACTATCAGTCCATATAGGAGTCAGGAAACCTCTTGACCCAATAGGTGAACATGTGAAATACAAGGAAAAGAATGTTTTTGAAGGAATTAAAAGCTCAAATAGAAATAATTGAATATTTAAAACATGTTATATCATCCTAAAATAATTTTATTGTCTTGGATAGGTCACTCTTAAGAAGTTTTGAAGAAAATACACGAAAATAGGCTTTTAGAGGCCTTTTTGGACATTTAGAGTTAGTTAGACACCCAAATAATGGAATAAAGATAAAACCTTTAGTAAAAATTATAAATAGGGATTTTAAAATATCCAAAAATATTCAATTTTCATAATTTATAAGGGATATATCTCACTTTTTTATCTCATAGGTCAGCTAGTCCAAGAAAATCAGGTTTTGGCAATGTGAGCTAGTAAGGACAAAATGAACAGAAGACCTAATATGGGGATTTGGTATCCTCATAGAAACATGTTTTTAGGTTCATGTAATGTTAATAGGTGATAATAATTTATAGACCAATTTAAAATATCTCTTTATGAAAAAAATTCCCCTTGCATATAGTTCAGCTAGGCAAGTTTCCACTAGGTCTAATTAGTGAATGAGATAAGAGGATGAAGGGTTTTGGGGGGATTATGAATTGGTATTGTAAGATAAAATGTAATGTTAAAATTAATTATACACAAAAATAACTATGATATATCATTCCTATCATCAAAATATAATAGGGTACCTATTAAACCTATTAGGCCTTGAGGAGACCTAGAACCAATTAGGGGTCCATCTTCATTTCTATCTCTTGGTGGACTATCTAGATGATTGAGTCATGTTATGGAGGTGTATATGGAAATTATTGAACTCATATTATGTAATTAAACTTAAAATAAATCCATTTATATCCTAGAGAGAGTATAAGCAAGCAAGAATAGTAAGGACACGCTCGATGAGGTATTTTCAAATACTCATATCTTTTCTAAAGATTTGCATGGGAGACAAAGGAATTTTGGGGTTTTATTAGGGTAACTTGAATTCAATTTTGTTTCATTCATTTTTAGGTTAAACATCAAATTTTTATGAACAAATCTTAAGGCCTATAACTACCTAAAACCCTACTAAACCCTCAACCATGAACTGATGGAGAAAACAAGCTTGGAGAGATATAAAAATGACATAGTTTGACCATGAAAGATATTTTATAATGAAAAAAACTCACTAAATATATCTCCCATCAAGATGATATGTATGTAATTGTATGGATAACATGAAAAAGACGGTATTTTTGACCATTTTTTGTGTTTTTCAAGTTCTAAGAGGTTTCATAAGATGAAATAAAGATTGGGTGGAATATTAATAATTATAATAAATCCTTAAAGTAATTTTATTCCAATAAAAAACACCTAAGTTTCCAAACTAGAGCTTTCTTTTTAACTAGTCAAAACTGGCATAGTGGACATAAGGATGAAAACTCTAAGTGTGAGCCTTTTTAAATAATATATGATGTCTCTAAGGAAATATATGGTTTTTATATGTGTCATTAACTCACTATTATTTATTTTCATGGAAAAATAAAGGAATTTTGGAATCCAAGTGTGAGGGGTGACTGAAAAAGGAGTTTCTCAGAATGTAAATAGTGATGGCTTCCTTCCAAGAGTTTGTAGATGAGTAGGAATGAAAAAAATGCATGTATATGGATTTGTAAAGACAATAAATTTTATTAAAATCATCATAATTATATATATTTAGTGGTGGGATGGTTAAATAGGTTAAAATTATGAAGGCAATTTTTTGAGCCAAGACTGGCAGTTTCATGCCACTCGTCATAAGTTTCATGACTTTTATGGACATTTAGACCTCCTAAAATTTCATGGTTAATCCCATATATATTTCTCGTGTAATTTTAACCTCTTTTCTTATATTGACAAGTGTCTAAGTGACCTTTAGACTTACCTTGTCTTTCTCTTCTCTCAAAGGCTATAAATATATATGGTGAAAACCTAGCCAATTGTTTAATTTAATATCTATTTAAGTAATAAAACAAGTGAATTTAATAGTTAAATTCTATACAATTGAGTGTTCATGCAGTCTTGTTGGTCTTTTCTAGTAAAAGATGATCTTTTCTAGCATGTTATCCTTGATTATTCTCCAATGTACAAAAGATTAATTGTTATAGGTATTTTTTAGTGTTATCTCTTAAGTGTATGTGTGTTCTATAAGTGTTTTATGAATGTATTACCCAAAGGAATCATCCATTACCCTCCTAATAATTAAAATATCTATTGAACCTAACTTATGAAATATTGATGTGACAATCCATCTTGAGTTGTGAGTCTTGAGTGAAGGAAGATTTGTTTAGATCTAATTAGTATAATTTCAATCAATAGGAGGAATTTAAATATTGGTAAATCACCCTTTTAATATTCTTAGTTTTTCTTTCTATATCACTAGGTATACTACTAAAAGTATACCCTTTAAGTTTGTGCAATTGCCTTTGTATTCTATCAAAAGGTTTAGGTTTATGAATACACATCCTTATTCAAGAGAGTTGGTGTTTAATAAGTATAAGTTATTATTTAGTTCAACCCCTAATACTAAAATTTCAAATTACAAGATGTCTAAGAACCAACATTTTGTACCTTTTACCAAATCATCTCCTTTGAATCTTTCCCAATATGACCAAATTCCAATAGCAACACTTAAGAATGTTCTATATTTTAGTAGAGAAGGTCTTATTATTGCCATTAAACATATTATAAACATAGAAAACTTCTAAAATATCCATAATATTACCCAAGAAAATGTGGATATTAGGTTATTGGCATTATCTTTCAAAGGTAAAGATTTGGATTAGAATGGGACTTTACCTAAAAATTCTATTAGTTCATGGGATGGACTAGGAGATCTATTGACTAAGAGGTTTGGAGAGAAGAGAGATCATCTATCACTAGCTGAGAAATTGACCACTATAAAGAGGGTACCACAAGTTTTTATGGAATATTTTAACACTATATTTCAAAAAAACATGGGATAGGATCCCAACCCTTATGAGACCTACTCTAAACTATGCCTTCTTTTACTATCTAAAATCATTGAATAGTGATGTGTCCATAATGATTCAATCCATGGGTAGAAATACACTAATTCCTACATATGACATATCCATCAATGCTTAAAATTGTCTTGTTTAAGTAGGATAGATTAATTTTAGGCCACCAATGCCATTGTTCCCTAATTTGAAACCTCCTACTCAAGTTACATTACCTACCTTGGCTCCTTTACCTAGTCATGAAAAGTTTATCATTATCCCAAACAATGAGATCCATAAATTCAAGTGTTTGATACAAAGTGTTTCCAATGAATTCATTTCTCTCAAAAGGAAACAAACTCAAATTTATAGGCCATACTAGTCTTACAGTCAGTTTGGACAAACCAATAGGCCTCCTTTTCAAGGTAATGCTCAAGGACAAGGTTAAATCACTCAAGTTAGACCTTACGAATGTTAAAATATTAATGTTACAAATTATTCCAAAGATCCTATCCATACTCAAAACAAATTTATTCAATAAAAATGATTTTGTCCCTCATATGACCAAAAAAACTAAGTTGCTTATGCCAATGAGATTCATAATAAAGCCATGACTATGCAAGGTAATCAAACATCTCAAGTTTCAAATTTTGAGGTGCTAATGTAAATTGAAATGTAATTTGGGATGGATAATTGGAATAAATTATCTGATTCTACTGTCATAAATCATTTGGAGAGATATTTTCATGCTATCAATCATTTGGAGAATTCAAGCAATGTGAATGCTAGTGTGTCTTCTAACACTATATCTAAGAAGAGGGCTAGTGAAGAGACACAAGGGGCTAATCAAAGACCTATTTTGACTCCTAAATCATCTCTATAGTGGGTGAATCTAATTCATATTCTAAGGTGTAGGAAAATTAGAAATTTTAGAATGTAAGGCCTGCTCCTACACATCCACCTTTACAAGCTACACCATAGGGTACTAGTGCTTCCAAAGAACCTTTTAAGGTGAGAAATAATTATATCCATGTTTTGGACTAAATGAAGAAGTTAAATATGAATATTTCACTATTATATTCATTAACAATACCTATATAAAAGGATATTCTTCAAAAATAATTACAAGGACTAGGTAAGCAAGTTGGATCAACTAGGAATGAGAATGTTGTCTTGGTGAATAAAACTTAGCCCATTGATGAGCAAGTGAATAAAATTGATTAGACTCTTCATTTTTATCTATAATTTATCATTGGTGATTTCTTATTTTACATTTTTATCATAGATATTGGGGTTAGTACTTTAGTTATGCCCAAGTTTATAATGAATAAACTAGGCTTCAAGTATGAACCAATGGTTAAAGGAGTTTTACAATTGGATGGATCACAAATAAAAACCTTGGGATTAGTTAAATATTTGAGCTTGATTTTACATGATTGTCCTAACTTTTCCATTCCTCATGATGTGGTTGTGGTATATTTGCATCCATACTTTTCTCTTTGTTTGTCAAGAGATTTTATAGCTAAGATATGTGAATACTTGGTAGACAATTGGTCCTATATGGTTTTTAGGATGAAATATGGTACTAAGGTGAAGATTGAATCAGAGCATTTCCATCAAAATTACTTGGATCCTTACATGACTAAAGTGTAAAATGTCAATTATGCCATTAATTATGAGGAGGAACTTCACATAGATCAATCTCTAACATCTTCTCTTGAAAGTGTTTTTGATTTATAATTAGATGAATATGGAGATGAACATTATGAGCATGATCCTTACAAATTCATAGAAGAGGTTGGTATTGGAGTGTATTGAATTCATGAGGAATAATATTTCATGAATAATTTGATAAATCAAAGTGAAGACATAGATGGTTTATGGCATATTTTCTTTGATGGATCAAGAAGTAAGATTGGGGAAAGTGGTGGAGCAATGTTGGTTTCTCTTTCCCAGGAAATGTACTTTTCTACTTTCATATTTAAATTCTCTTGTAATTTTAATGTGAAATAATATGAGTCCCTCATACATGGCCTTGAGTGGGATAGGAAAAGAGGTGTGAAATAATTACAAGTGTATAGTGATAGTGAGTTGATTTTGAATCAAGTTAGAGGGCAAAATGTGACTAAGAAATCTTTTCTTAAGTCCTATAAGCATAGAGTGTGGGATCTTGTGGAATATTTCCAATCTTTCAACATCACATCTATCCCAAGAGAAGAAAACAAACATGTGGATATTTTGGTAGAAATTAGAGCTTAGTTTGATGTTCCAAAAAGGATAAGAGAAGATAAGAATCAACCACATCTCAAGGTGATTGTAAGGCCCTCCATACTAGATAATGCCACTAATTGGAAAGTGTTTGATAATGACAAATAAATATAAATTTTTATATAAGAGGAGGCTAGGTTTTATTACAAGAATTATTTCAAACTAAAACAACAATATGGAGGGAAAATTGTATAATTAAAGTCAAATAAGATCCATAAAGGCCTAGTCACACCTGAGAGTATTTTCAATGATGATGACTAGTTAATAAAATAAAAGGTAAGAATGTCTACTAAGAAATAAAACTATGATAAAGTATAAATATTAAATGAAAATTTGTTTTCACTTTGGAAGGTATGTACTAGTGAAGAGAAACATGCTTTCATTGAGTTATGCAAAGAGTTTTTTTATGTCTTTGCATGGGAATATAGTGATTTGAAGGGATTTGATCAAAACATAGCTTAATATACCATAGATCTAGATGAGAATGCCAAGAATTTCAAGAAAATACAAAGGAAAATAAACAATAAGATAGAGACTCTCATGAAAAAAGAGCTTAGTAAGTTGATTGAGTCCAAAATTATCTTTCCTATTAAGCATTCATCTTTGTTGGCAAACTTAGTCCCTATTAAGAAGAAGAATAAAGAAATTAGGTTGTGTTGATTTTAGGGACTTGAATAGAGTTTCTTTGAAGGACCATTTTCCTCTTCCTTCCATGGATATTTTTTTAAGTTGTGGTACATAGTGAAAGGTTTTCTCTCCTGAATCGATATTCTGGGTACAATCAAATTTTGGTGAAGGAAAGTGATCAATATAAGACAACTTTTACTAGTAATAGGGATAAAAATTCCTATAGGAAAATTATTTTTGGATGGTCTAACTATGGAACTATGTTCCAACATGCAATGGATATGGATTTTCAAGGACTAATAAATAACATTGTGTTGGTTTATCTTGATGATGTCATAATTTTTTCTAATGATGAAAAGAATAACTTGAATCACATTAGGTAGATTTTTTAAAGATGTAGAGAGTCTATAATCCCTCTTAACCTAAAGAAATGTTTGTTTACTATCCATGAAGGAAAAAAATTTAGATACATTATCTCCAAAAAGGACCTATCCATAGATCCTAAAAGGGTAAGTGCAATCTTGGAATTAGCTTTGCCCAAACATAAGAAAGACTTGAAAAGTTTATTTGGGAAAATTAATTTCATAAGGAGGTTCATCCCTAACTTTGATAATTTATTCAAGCCTCCAAATTCTATGCTAACGAAGGATAAAGTGTTCACTTAGACTAGAAGAAGGAATGAAGGTTTTGAGGAGATTAAACAAGCAATTCCCTAAGCTCCAATTCTTACAAGTCCTAATTTATCAAAGTATTTTAACTTGTATGCCTTTTGAAATGAAAAGATAATCTATACCATGCTTACTCAATCAAATGAAGAAAACTTGGAGTAATATATTGCCTTCTTTAGTCAAGGTTTAGAAGGCTATGAGGTAACATACACCTATGTTGAGAAGTAAGTAATTTATGTTGTTAGAAGTCTATAGAAGTTTAGGCATATGTTATATAACATTAAGATTCACATATTGGTACCTCATCCTAGTGTCAAATTTTTCCTTTTGAGAAGAGACTTGAATGAAAAAAAGGGTTAGTTGGATAACAAAAGTGATTGAGTCTGATGTAGAAATCAAGAAAGCCAAGCTAGTGAAAGGAAAAGGGTTATGTGAGAACCTTAATTAAAATTTGAAGGAAGAAAAGAATGTTTTTTTGGCACTTCATGATAAACTTATGATAGTTTCATCTTCATCAATGAAGAGTTGGCCACAAGATATGATCCATTTTCTTCAAATTGGTGAGTCTCCACAAGGGCTAGATAGAGCTATAAGAAGGTACTTTAGATTGTAATCCATTCCTTATGTACTTGTTGATGGAATGTTATTTAGGAAGGACCTATCAAGTGTGTTATTAAGGTGGGTTTAATTAAACCATATTGAGAAAATATTGCTTGAGTTTCATGATGAAACAATTGGTGGTCACGTTATTTCAAGAACGACAACTTCTAGGATTATGAGGGCTTGAAAATTTTGGCCTAGTTTTTTCAAAGACATCCATGCTTGGGTAAGGAAGTGTCAGAAATGTGCTTTCTTTGATGGTAAATAAAATCTTTTTTCCTTGCCTCTTCATCCAATTCATTTTGATCAACCCTTTATGCAATGGGGTTCAAATTTCATAGGCCTAATTGTTGGGTGAGAGAGGTGGAAGATAAATCCAAGAACAAACACACCTGTTCTAATTCCACCTGTTAGGATCTTGCTCCTCAAAAAGAGCACAGTATGATTACCAAATATAAGCAATTGAATATGCAAAAATAACTAGAAACACAAGTAACTAGAATTCACCAATAGCACAAAATATGAGAGACAATACACTATCTTGTATTAACACTAACAGAAAAGAATACAACAAAGAGCCGCCACACTCTTTCACCTTACAGAGATTCGCCACACCTCAAGTGTTCAGTAATTATTCTCACACACACTCTCCTACACAAAAAACAGTCCCAACAACCAACTCACACACAGAATTGGTGTTCACCTCACCAACCAGTCAGTAATAACCCTGCCGGTACACCAAGCACTCTATAGCACTGCAAGCTGATCTCTCATGAACCTGCAACCTGCAATTCAAAGACCAAACTTACATGTAGATCCCCAATGAGCTTGCAACAACCTGCAACTCACAGATCTTACAACTAGAAGGAACTCTTCCTTTCTATCTCATGCTTATACAATACATGCCAATGGGTCTATAAATAGATCCCTAACTCAAACACTAACTTAGACTCTTAATTTAGACAATTGTCCTCGTAGCCCAAGACTCTAACTGGTCTCAACATGCAAACTCTTCGTTCACTTAACTAACTGTCCGTGAAATGAGCAGTTCTGGAACACACAGGTGACCGAAGTCGGTCCCTTCTTGTCTGGTTTTGCCGACGTCGGCCGACTTCCTACCGTCGCCGGTGGCCTTCTGCACTGGTCTCTGCCGACGTCGGTCCTGCTGCTGACGCCGGTTCCTGTAGAACTCAGCAACCATCTGTTCCTTAGTTTTACAAAGGGTTAAAGCTTTTAGCTCCACAACCTAACAATCTCCCACTTGGAGATAAACAGCTGCAACCTGTACATGTACCTGTACACCGTCTAGTTTGTTCCCTTGGCTATGTATCCATCTTCAAAATCACCCTTGAAGACCAACCACCATAAAATCCATGGTGCAAAACCTGTCATCCAAATTACCTGCCACATCCATATCTACAACCATGTAGAAAAAGAACTTGACCCTGCATAGCATGTGCACCTGCTACTGGTCCCACTGAACTGCCCTTCAGTATTACTTTCCCGGATTGACTCCAAACTTGTGATAACTCCCATTACTTGGGAAAACTCAGGTTTAGTACATACCATGCACTCAATCTCATTATGTGAATCAAGACACCTATTCATAGAACTGTCCAACCATCGGCGTGCTAACTAGTTTCACACAATCATCCTGAAACAAAGTCAACATATGACCTACCATGTCTCTAGAACACACTCATGCCAAAGAATCTTGCTGCTCCCAGATTCTCCTTGACAAACACCTGAACTAGCTTTACCTTTAGTTCAGCAATACCTGTATATGTAACCCTGCAACAAGCACATCATACAAAAAATAGGATAGTGTAGCTAATACTATCCAACCTGGTAAAGAGAAACACAATGAACAAACCTCCATTGCCCTGCAACTAATACAAGATCAAATACCCTGATCTTCCATCTCACATATCCATTTCCGCTCTTCTTTATCCTTAACATCCATTCGTCTCTCAGTGCTTACTTCTAGCTGGCAACACTACCCAAAACACCTATTTGGTTCTCCTCCAAGGAATCACATCCTCATCCATGCCTAGCTCCCACTATTTCTTGGATCTACCTATTCTGCTTCTTCAATAACTTCCTGGTCCTATGCCATAAGTGAGCAAAAAGTAGTGTAAAGAAGGGAAATGACGAATTTAAGAACTTACTTACACCTTCAGTCCTCCATATGGGCACTTGAGACTCCATGATAGCTTGCTGTCCACCCAAAATTCATCTCAGTGACCAATGCCAGTCACATCTCAGTCTACAGCTGACCAATGTCGGTTCCCTGCGACTGCCTCCCTGCCGACGTCAGTTTCCCCTGGCCGACGCCGGTCTCTGTCTGCCCCGAGTCACCGACATCAGGCTGCACATAGCCGACGTCGGTCCCTGTCTGGACACCGACGCCAGTTTTCCTGCCGACGTCGGTCTCTGTGTTTTTCTTGTGAGACCTGACTTTTTCCCGCGAGCTCCTTTTGGATCAAACCCTTGTTCAAATCACCCTTGCTCTGCTCAGAATTCCTCTGCACCTTGTGCTGAACTCTGTCTGTCACTTTCTCCTTGAAAACCAAGGCTTTCCTGTTCTTGTCACTAACATCGGATTCCTCAAGAAACCTTACCTTCTTCTTCTGCATACAGAAACCATGATCCATGCCTTCCAAATCTGAAAGCATATCCTTTGACTCAAGAACCAGCATCTCCTTCTTATCTATGTGACCAAGCCTATTAAGCCACATCTCTGAATCTACAACTGAAGTAGATAACCCAGAAAGAGAATCAGTAAAACAAGTAGATAGATAAAGCGTACCTACTTTCTTACCTCTAGCTACAACAAGTGTACCCTTGGTAACCTTCCAAGAGTCCGCTGTGAGAGTTACTGTGCAACCCTCTTCACCCAAACTTCTAACAAAAATCAGATTCTGCTTCAGAACTGGGATGTGCATGACCTCTTTTAACACCCATGTGTTACTTGTCTGCAATTTCAGCTTCACTTTGCCTTTGCCAACAATCTGACAAGGCTTACCATCCCCTACATAAATTTCTCCAAAATCTCCCTGGACATACTCATGAAAAAATTCCCTATGTGGGGATGCATGAAAAGAGGCACCAGAATCTAATACCCAAGATTCTACTTTATCCAAAGAACATACCAGAGCATCTTGTGCAACGTAACCTGCAACATCTACTTCTTCTTCATGTTCTTCATGCCGATCTGTACCCGATCAGCAATCTCTCTTTAAGTGCCCTTGCTTTCCACATTTCCAGCAGGTTATTCTGCCATACCTGGACTTGGATCTCTTGCCCATCTTCAACCTTGATCTCCCATGCTCTATCTTCTCTCTTGGCCTTCCTCTTCCTTCAACACTCAGAGCATCTCCAGATGATTCACCTGTGCTTTTCCTGCGTATCTCTTCATTCAAGATCACACTCACAATATCATCCACTTTTAAGACTTTTGAAGGAGACACAGTATTAGAAACTGCCATTACCAAACCTTCCCAACTTTCAGGTAATGAACACAAGATTAAGAGAGCTCTTATTTCATCATCAAATACAATATTGACTGAACTTAACTGGTTTACTAAACCATGGAAATCACTAAGATGGCTATGAACAGATCCACCTTCCAACATTTGCAAATTAAATAAACGCTTCATAAGAAATACCTTATTCGAAGCTGAGGGTTTTTCATATAAATTTGACAAAGATTCCATCAACTCCACCGTTGTCTTACACTGTGATAAGCTGGAAATCACAGATGATGCAAGACTCAATCTAACAAATCCCAGAGCCTTCCGATCAAGAACCTCCCATTCTTCATCTTTTATATCCACGGGTTTGCTAGCAACCCCACCCAATGGTAAGTACAAATCTTTCTGATACAGATAGTCCTCAATCTACATCCTCCATAATTGGTAGTTCTTGCCATTAAACTTTTCCATTCGTAGTTGACTGCTTTCTGTCATTGCTCAACTCCCACTCAAACAGAAACCCTATGAGTAACCTGTAATCAAAACACACTACCCAGATCTACACCAATCTGTTAGTATCCCAACCAAAAGCTCTGATACCACTTGTTGGTATCAAGCTTAAGAACCTACAACCAAGGCTCTAATACCACTTGTTGGTATCAAGCTTAAGAACCTACAACCAAGGCTCTAATACCACTTGTTGGGTGAGAGAGGTGGAAGATAAATCCAAGAACAAACACACCTGTTCTAATTCCACCTGTTAGGATCTTGCTCCTCAGAAAGAGCACAGTATGATTACCAAATATAAGCAATTGAATATGCAGAAATAACCAGAAACACAAGTAACTAGAATTCACCAATAGCATAGAATATGAGAGACAATACACTATCTTGTATTAACACTAACAGAAAAGAATACAACAAAGAGCCGCCACACTCTTTAACCTTACAGAGATTCACCACACCTCAAGTGTTCAGTAATTCTTCTCACACACACTCTCCTACACAAAAAATGGTCCCAACAACCAACTCACACACAGAATTGGTGTTCACCTCACCAACCAGTCAGTAATAACCCTGCCGGTACACCAAGCACTCTATAGCACTTCAAGCTGATCTCTCATGAACCTGCAACCTGCAATTCAAAGACCAAACTTACATGTAGATCCCCAATGAGCTTGCAACAACCTGCAACTCACAGATCTTACAACTAGAAGGAACTCTTCCTTTCTATCTCATGCTTATACAATACATGCCAATGGGTCTATAAATAGATCCCTAAATCAAACACTAACTTAGACTCTTAATTTAGACAATTATCCTCGCAGCCCAAGACTCTAACTGGTCTCAACATGCAAACTCTTCGTTCACTTAACTAACTGTCCGTGAAATGAGCAGTTCTGGAACACATAGGCGATCGACGTCGGTCCCTTCTTATCTGGTTCTGCCGACGTCGGCCGACTTCTTGCCATCACCGGTGGCCTTCTGCACTGGTCTCTACCAACGTCGGTCCTGCTGCCGACGCCGATTCCTGTAGAACTCAGCAACCATCTGTTCCTCAGTTTTGCAAAGGGTTGAAGCTTTTAGCTCCACAACCTAACACTAATCAGCCCACCTTCTAGTGTTGTCCATAAATGGGTGTTGACTACTATAGATTAATTTAAGATGTGGGTGGAGGATGTATCTCTCAAATAAGCAAATTCAAGTTTAGTTCTAGACTTCTATGAAGGCATAGTGATAAGGTTTAGAGCTCCTTCAACAATAATTTTAGATAATGCATTGGATTTACTTGGGATGAAGAAAAGTGAATGGGATTTGAATGATGGAATATTAGTACTTCCTCAAACTATTATCCATAAGGGAATGGACTAGCTAAGTCAACCAATAATAATCTAATTAGGATCATAAAGAGAACAATGGAGGATAACCAAAGGACTTGGCATTCTAAGTTGAAGATAACTCTTTGGGTTGATAGGATCACCCCAAAAAGAGCCATTATAAACTCACCACACACACTTATTTATGGGAGAGAACATAGAATACCTATTTCAATTAAGCTACTAGCCTTGGAACTTACTTATCAGCTAGAATTGATGGAAAATGAAAGCATGAAAGTCAAGTTATTTTAGTTGATGGAGCTTGAGGAGATAAGAGATTAGGCTATGCAAAGTATGAGAGATCACCAAGATAAAAAAAATGATACATTGAAAATAAATCCATGTCAAGTATTTTTAAAGAGGGATACATTGTTCTAAAGTGGGATGAAGATAGGGCTAAACCTGGAAGACATAGAAAGTTTGATGCTTTGTGAAGTGGCCCTTATGTTATCATCCAATGTAAGCAACATAATGTTTTCCAACTTTCAAAGTTGGATGGAGAAGAGATCCATATCCTAGTCAATGGGATATATCTAAAACATTATTACTAAGGTTCTCCTCTCTCCTTGTGCATATTTTTTTGTTTTCCTTGTGTTCCCTAAGTGATTATGCACATGTGTGAGTCTTTTTTGTGTCTTGCTTTGTCTTGTGTTTGCTTGGTGTGGTGTGTTTGTTTTGTTTGTGTTTTAGGCAACTCCTTGAAAGTTTTATTCAATAATTCATTGAATCCTTTGGCCCATGATAGGATAAGGATTTTGGAAGTATAACAGGCATACTCCCCCTATGAGTCACTAATTTGTTGACCAAATTTGACTTTTAAGTCAAATTCGGGCACCCCTAGGTACAAATTTAACTTATAGATATTTTATGGTGGTTTAATTTATTTTTATGGGTTGTATTACATGTTATTATATGTCATTTAGGGTCATCCTAGCCTTGGTCTTAGTTATATTAGTCATTTTGTCAATTTGGGGTCATTTTATGTGCTTTTAAGAGTCATTAATGGAAGTGGCACATTTCCCAATGTGATTAGGTGTCCCATTTAAATTTAAAACATATAATAGGTCAGTATAACTATAAATAATGTTATTTAAATCAAAATATTATAGTTTTTCTATCTAAAATTGTAGAAACCAATTGAAAAAGGGAGAAAATGGCACTTGTATAGCTCATGGGGAAGTGTGCCACATGGGAAAAGATCATGGAGGGTCCTTTAATATTATTAAAATTCATCCCAAAATTTTTTTCACTCTATAAATGACATTTTGAGGCCAAAATTTTTCTATACATTTCTTGGCTTCTTAGACACATAAAAGTGACTTTTAGGTTTTTACTCAATATGAATAGCTATAGATGTTTCAAGATAAATGATTTTGGGGGATTATATTAAACTTATAAAACTTAATTTAAATATAAATATTTTGAATAATGGTTCCTTTTACATCATGACCCACTACTAACAAGTCAACCATACATTTTTAGTAGTTGTTTCATGCACCCTATAGATTTTGCTCTATTTTGGTTGAGTACTTATGAAGTAATTAGTGATGTTGGCTCTAGAGGATTTTTATTTTCTTATAATTTTTTTTCCATTTTGAGTTTCATCTTTCATTATTCTTGGATGAGCAAGTTAGTCCATCGTGCAAGAAGGTGTCATCATATCTAGTTTAGCCTAAAGTGTTTTTTGTTTATTGAGTATTTTCTCCTATAGGGGTTATATATATATATATATATATATATATATATATATATATATATATATATATATATATGTATGTATGTATGTATATATATGTATGTATATATATATATGTGTACATATATATATATATATGTACATATATATATATATACATATATATATACACACACATATATATATATATACATATATATATATATATACATATATATATACATATATACATATATATATACATACATATATACATATATATATATACATATATATATAGATATATATATATATATATATATATATACATATATACATATATATATATAATATACACACACACACACACAGATATATATATATATATATATATATATAGATATATATATATATATACACACACACACACACAGATATATATATATATATATATATATATATATATATATATATATAATAATTATGTTAAACAAGTCCCTTATTAATTTTAAAATCTCCTTACATGTTTTTGATTCATCATCTCATGTCTTGGGTAGCTTGCAAACTTGTCATTCTCTATTGCCAACTATTTTCCCAACTCCACTTGCAACTATAGTTTTAAAGCTTGTTCAACTTACTCATGGGATGATTTTTAGGATGTTTTAGTTGTCCAAAAAATCATGAGTTTGATATATTTCATTAATATGTTTTTAAAAGGTTCAATTTTTGTCACATGCTCAATTTCCATACCAGATAGTTATTTGATACCCCTTCTTGCTCTATTTTATGTGCATACAAGTGATGTTCATGTGATGAGGATGTGTTGGAACTAGTTTTTAAGTGTCCTTAGTGGAAATAATTAATTTTATAGGTTAAATTATGATTTTAATCTATTTTGAGGTCATATATCTACCTTTATTTCTATATTCCACACTCACAACCCATATATATAACCAATGCACACATACATGATCATGTTGATGTAATGATGATGTGTAGAGGGATAAACATGTGTTTCATACATATTGGCATTTATATAGGTGAATTATCATTCTTAATGGAATATCATAAAATTTTCATATGCATGGAGAGTTTCATGTTCACATTTGGCTCACTATGGTATTTCAAAACATCCACCTATAGGTGGCTGAGCAGGGTACCAAAAGCCTACATGAAAAAATGGAGTCATTTTTTTACTTATTTATAACCTTTTTATGATGAATATATTTTTACAATCCATTAAAAGTTTAAATATAAAAATTTTGGGTGTGAAACTAACTCGAATAACCAAAATATTGTGTTTTGGGAAATTATCCCTAAAATGTCAAAATAAAGGTCTAGGACTTGTTTGAGTCTTTCCATCCAAGGTTGTTTTAAAATATAGGATCTCCAAGTATGTTTGTATTCAATATTACACATATTAATATTAACATGAAAAAGGAGATATTTTTTTTAATTGTGGAGAATGGTTTTCAAGAGCCCTCAAATTGTTCTTTGAACACTAAAATTCCTTAGTGCCATCTATAGTTTTGTGAAGTTCTAAGGTGACTCTAACATCTTAAAGAAAATGGGACAAAATATTATATATATAATGATTTAATAGGTTTAATTATATAAAAATGGTATGAAATTAATGAGAATGATATTGGAATGTATCATTTTATTCCTCATAGACACCTACAGGTGTTTTTCTATAGAGAAAATAGGCACCTATAGCTGGAAGGTGATTAATGACTCAAGAAAGAGGTTGGATGATGTTTTAATCTCATTAAAAGTAAAAATAAGGTGAGTAAAATGTATATATTATTATTAATATTCATATAATACTCTCAAACATCATTCCTAAGCTCATTTGGAACTATATGCACCTATAGTAGTCCTATAGGTATAATGGTTTCAGTCTGACCAATGACATTAAAATTGATGTCAAGGTGATGTCTTAAAGATTATAAAGAAATATAATAGTTAAATTAAACAATTTTTCACCTAAATGGATCCAAATAATACATATAATCATCATTAATAAGTTTAGCTAAAGGAAATACACTTATAGGTAGTAGTCTACTCAGGGTTGCTCAGTCATTTTGGATAGGACTCAATTTAGTTAGTTGAAGCTTCATATTAAATGATTGAAAGGATTAATATGATGAAATATAAAAAATATATCCTTATATAGTAATGTAATTAACTTTATAATCTCTATTAAAATCAAATACACCTATAGGTAGGGGCAATTCAGGGTGTCTTAGTATAAGTATAGTAGGGTACCCCAAAATGAGCTAAGAGGTGCAAATAAGGCCCAAGAAGGAGTTTGGATACTTTTATAAGAATTTTTTAATATAAATAAAAGTAATATTATTTTAATAAACTATAAAAATCATGAATAAACCTCCAAAACATCTCTTTTACCCCTGTGTACACCTGTAACCACCATGTTGTAGTCTTGGGCATGAAGGTGAGAAGAAGACATGAAGGTGTTTAGGTAAAGAGAGAAGTTTGGAATAAACTTAATATGGTCAATTAATTATTAATTAATAGTTTTATACACTCAAATACCCCTTAAAACATGCCCATCCACTTTTATTTATTTGGCCAAAGCTATCAGTTTGTACAGGAGTCAAGAAACCTCTTGACCCAATAGGTGAACATGTTGAATCCAAGGAAAAAAATGTTTTTTGAATGAGTCCAAATCTATAGAAGAAATAATTATACATTTAAAACATGTTATATTATCCTAAAATCATTTTATTTTCTTGGATAGGTCATTATTAGGAAGGTTTGAAGAAAATATAGGAAAATAGGCTTTTCAGAGGCCTTTTTTAGACATTTGGAGTTAGTTAGACACACAAATCATGGAATAAATAAAAAAATTAGTAAAAATGATAATTATGGATTATAAAATATTTAAAAATATTAAATTTTCCTAATGAATAAGGTATATACCTAACTATTTTTTTAAGAGGTTAGCTAATCTAAGAAAATCATGTTTTTGTAATGTGAGCTAGTAAGGACAAAATGAACACAAGACTTGATATGGGGCTTTGGTAACCTCATGGAAATTTTTTTTAGGTTAATTTAAGGTTAATATGTGATAATAAGTGATATAAAAGGTTAAAATATCTTTCTATGACCAAAATTCCCTTGCATATACTCCAACTAGGCAAGTTTTCACTAGGTCTAGTTTGTGAATGAGATAAGAGGATGAATAAGGGTGATTGGGGGGTTATGAAATGGTATTTTAAGATAAAATTGAATTTTAGCATGTATGATACACCAAAATACCTATGATGTATCCTTCCTATCAGCCAAATCTAATAGGGTACCTATTAAACCTATTAGGCCTTGATGAGACCTAAAACCAATTGGGGGTCCATCTTCATTTCTAGATTTTGGTGGAATATCTAGATTATTTATGCATGATAAGGAGGTTTATATATAAATTTTATAAATAAAATTATTCAGGTAAACTTACAATAAATACATTTATATCCTAGAAAGAGTACAAGCATGCAAGAAAAACAAGGACAAGGTCACTAAGGTGTTTTGAAATGCTCATATATTTTCTAAGGATTTTCATGAGAGATATAGGAATTTTGGGGTGTTATAATGGTCCCTTGGAATAATTTTTTTGGAATTTATTTTAAGGTTCAACATCATTTTTTTATGAACAAGGCTTAAGACCTAGAACTGCCTAAGACCCTACTAAACCCTCAATGAGGAACTGATGGAGAAAACAAGCTTGGAGAGTTATCAAAATGGAATAATTTGACCATTAAATCTATTTTATAATTTTTATGACTGAATCAAGATATCTCCCATCAAGATTATCTATATGGAATTGTATAGGCAACATGCAACATAAGTTATTTTTAACCATTTTTTATATTTTGTAGGTTATAAGAGGTTTAAAAATATGAAATCATGCTTGGGTAGAATATTAGGACCTATATTAAATACATATGGTAATTTTATTATAATAA
Organism: Torreya grandis; assembly: GCA_037957365.1. Taxonomy (NCBI): domain Eukaryota; kingdom Viridiplantae; phylum Streptophyta; class Pinopsida; order Cupressales; family Taxaceae; genus Torreya; species Torreya grandis. The sequence continues at coordinate 4,360,754 of JARHVA010000199.1, read as the reverse complement.
AAAACTCCTAAGTGTCCAAACGAGATCTTTCCTTTTAACTAGTCAAAACTGGCATAGTGGACACAAGAGTGAGAAGGGTGAAAACTCCAAGTGAGAGCATTTTTAAAGAATTTATGATGCCTATAAGGACATGGAGGGTATTTAAAGGTGTCATTAACTCCCTCCCATGTATTTTAATGAAAAAATTAAGGCATTTTTGAATCGTGACTCAATAAGGAGTTTTTTAGACTACAAATAGTGATGGCTTCCTTCTAGGAGTTTACAAATGAGTAGGAATAAAACCAATACATGTATATACATGATTAAATTACTTAAATATTATACCAATCATCATACCTATCTTTATTTAGTGGTGGGACGTTCAAATAGGTTCAAATTATGAAGGCAAATTTTTGAGCCAAGACTAGGAGTTTCATGCCACTTTTCATAAGTATCATGAATTATATGGACATTTGGACCTCATAAAATTGCATGGTCCATCCCATATATATTTCTCATGCAATTTTAACCTCTATTCCTATATTTAAAATTTTATAAGTGACCTTTGGCCTTCCCTTGTCTTGTTTTCTCTTAAAGGCTATAAATATTGACTCTTTGAGCTCTTTTTAGCAACCTCCATTGGTTGATGGTGAAACACTAGCCAATTTTGTACTTTAATATCTCTTTAATTAATAAAAAAAGTAAATTTGACTACTGAAATTCTATACAATTTATTTTTTATGCAATTTTTTTGGTCTTGTATAGTAGAAGATGATCTTTTCTAGCATTTTATCTTAATTATTCTCCAATGTATAGAAGAGTAATTATTATAGGTATTTTTCGGTGTTCTATTTTAAGTGTAAGTGTGTTCTAGAAGTTGTTTATGACTTCATTCCCCAAAGGAATAATCCATTACCATCCTAAGCATTCAAATACCTATTGAACCTAACTTATAAAATATTGATGTGACAATCCATCTTGAGTTGTGAGTTTTGTGTGAAGTAAGCTTTTTTTAGCTCTAATTAGTATAATTTTAGTCAATATGAGGAAATTAAATGTTGGTGCATCACCCCTTTAATTTTATTAGTTTTTTTATATACCCTTTTCATCCAAATTTGATAGGTAAGAAAGTAATTCAAGGAGTTAATCGAGGGAACTAGCCCTTATAGAGATGAATCTCAACAAATTATTACCAACAATAAGAGATATTTTTCCATTGTTCCACTTGGATGAGGAGAGATAGGAATCTCCTCAAGGGCTGAAAATCAAAGTTACAACAAGAGCCATAGGCCCATTTTTTGATACCATATAATAATGTTTAATAGAATTTGATCATGTTTTTATGGATCTACATTATATGCATATCATATGGGAAAATGAATGGTAAAATGATTTGGTGTATGACAAGAGGAACATAGTGTTTGAATACCTACACCTTTTAATTTTGTTCACTATAATTTTTGTGTATTCTATAGGATTGGAACTTCCAAAGTAGCCTTACAACTTAAAACATCAATATAAGAACCTATCACCATGAAAAGTGGTTCTAATAAAGTGAGAAGGGAATATAAATGATTCAAAGAAATCAATAATGGTTAATGATATAGGAATTATCCTCCATCAACACCTAAAAATGTATCTTTTGTTTGAGAAGGCCACTTATAACCTGTCTATAAGTACCTACAACATCATGAGTTAAACCATGGTGGTTTGACATGAAAATATGAGCACTTATTAATAAAAATAGACTTATAACTAAAAATTAATCATATTCCATGTGACACAGGTCTCTAATAGTCAAAATGCAACTACAAATTCTTTTTTTGATGCAATAAAGGTTAACTATAGTTGACGATAGTTGATAGTGTTTTAAAGTAGGGTTGTCTTGGTGATTGACCTAGAATCTAAGTGATGTGAGGTGAACTAAATTACTTTGAGAGGATAGTGATGACTCTAAATATGTATCTAAGAATTGCCTATAGAATCTAAAACCAAATATATACCTATAGGCATGGTGAAATTTAGAAATATAGTCTACACCTATGTTATGATCACCACAAAGTATGCAATGAAGGAGTTGGAAAAGAGAAAGTGTGTTGTCATTATATAAATAATATTTAATAATTTATCCATTATGTGATATTCTCAAATAAAATGAACAAATTATTTAAGGATCTAGTTTCTAAAGTAAGAACAGTCACTATCAAACTATGGACTAGACCTGTTAAGATGGAAATGAGAATTATAAGTTGGTAAAAGGATTAAAGTGCCAAATGAGTTTTAAATGGATCCCCACAGTGATATTTATCATCCAATAACACTCCCATGGCATGAAAATATGGTATAAAGGAGTTCCCATATAAACAACCTACAGTCCATGGTAAAGCCTTCACACAATCATCTTTCTCAAAAGTCTATTTTGGGTTTTCAGACATTTAGAGGTGATAGAGACATGATAAATCCATGAAATATTATATATAAAATATTAATAAATTTTGTAAACCTCTCATTTATTAATTCTATTTAGGATATAGGGGAAGTTCCCTTTGTTTTGTCTCAAATAGAGGGCACTCCCTAAGGGTGCATACTTGAAATTTTTGAAAGAAAATGATGAGAATACAAGATTGATGCTTATGTACCCTTGTAATGGGATTTTTAAAGTTGTGTCACACATGTAAAAACATGAAAAATCATACATATATGTGGGAAACTCAATAGGGTGTCCTAAACCTATAAACATGTAGGTAGACATATTAGGTCTATTTTAGGCCTAAAGTCTAATTATGGGGTCAATATCATTCCTATCATTAAATAAAAATTAAAAATCATTAGAATTTGTTTTTGGGGAGTTATAAGGTGTATTTAATCTATCATCATTCAAATTAAACCATAAGGAAACCACTTTTAAGCTTAAAACCATCTCAAGCCTATGCAAAGTGGAGAACAAAGCTTGAAATGCTCATTTGAGATGTTCACACCTACTTGGAGGTTATGTATGGGAGTATGAGAAATTTATGGATTATCAAGGATGTCTTTAAGAATAACTTTATGTAATTTGATTGGAGGATTGGACATCATACCTATATGAAACACCTTTATAGGAAAAAGTACTCAAAACCCTTGCCAAAGAATTAATTGGGAAGCTAAAGTAAGAGAGGGATTAAAATTGAATATAATGTATTTGTAAATGGTTTTATATTTTAGAGGAATATCTAGGGATCCTCCCCATCCTACTAAGTTATACCTTACCTGTATGGTTGGGGTATAAAATGTCTTTATTTGATGATTTTTGGTATTGTACAAGTATACAAGTGTTTAAAAAGATGAAATGAACTTTGGGAGATACATTGGGACTTAATATAACTCACCATGTGATTTTATTACCTTAGTTAAGTGAAAAATGTCTTTACAAGTGCTTTCATCTTAGCCAATCAAAACTGGCATAGTGGACAAGCTAGTGAGAGGGTGAAAACTCTAAGTGTTAGGCACTTTAAGGTCTACCTAAATAATATAAGGACTTGATGTGGCCAAAAAGGTGTCATAAATTCCTATATATATATCATATTGGATAATTGAAGACAAGTTTGGTGCCAAGTGTGAGGGGTGAGTGAAAGAGAAGTTATTTAGACTATAAGTAGTGATAATTCATCTCTAGAAGAATATTGATGAAAATGAACACAAAAAATTAATGTTTGAGCATGTATAAAACACTTACCCCTTATTTAAATAATCACATCTATCACTACTCAGACGTGGGATGTTCTAAAAGGTCCAAATGATGAAGATAATTTTATGAGCAAGCAAAAGTAGTTCTATGCCACATTTCAAGAGTTTTGAGGGAAATTTGTCCAAGTATACATAGAATTTTATATTTCATATTCCTCTCTCCTATATGTTTAACTCCTTTTATTAGCATGACACATGTCCTAGTGACTCTTGGACTTCATTCTCTTCTCCTCTCTCTCAAATTCTATAATTAGTAACCATTTTGGCTCCTATAGACTAATACCACATATATTATGGTGAAGCCCTACTTGAATGACATTGTATTTTCCCTTTTAATAATTAATATAAGTCTATTTTTGAGTTGATTAATATATTTTTAAGTGTGAAGAGTGATGTATGGTGGAGTTAGTGATAATATTCTATCCTTACTTTCCTTATCCTTTCATGTTTATGCAAGAGTTCCTATTATAAAAAGTTAGATGGGATGTATATAGTGTGTTAAGATCCTTTAAAGTTAAATTTTCCTTAGATTGTGAATTCTTCCCTTTGGTTCACTTACCTTGATTTGTATCATTCATATCACCTCTATGTTGAAACACTTATGTTAGAATTTTCTAGGACGTAGAAGTTAGTTTATATGACTTGTTTCTTAGTAGGATAAGTATTATGGTCATGTGGAAATAGTATTGGTGTATCAAACCCTTATTTAGTTTCATTTAATTAAAATTTATAACTCTTTTCACCACAAGAAACTAGTTAGTTAGGTGTTAAGCATTTTAAGTCAAATTTAGGGAGATAGCCCTTAAACCTGGAGGTCTACTTCTCCTATAGGTAAGACCACATACCTAAAAGTATTCTCGTGTTTTAAAAAAATTTAAGTGTATTTAACACCATATTTTAATGTGAAATATTTGTTGACAATAGTTCTGGCATGCCTATTGGGATTCATTGTATTCAAGGTAAGTTGTGAAGGTGAATACTGGTCTTTATAACATCAGCTACAAATTGGTGTGCTACTTAGCATTTGGTGACTCCATTTAAGGTAAAATATAGTTTGAATCCATTATTTTGTCGTAAATGTGCTCTCATACTTCATGGTACTTATTAGGTCATCATCTAGTATAGTTATCAATCCTATCAATCCACATATTCAACCTAAACTTCCTCTTGAAGTTTAATACCCTCAAACTAATATTCCCTTTGAAGATCAAGAAGTTTTTTCTAGCCAAGAAAGTGAAGAGATTAAAGAGATTAAATAAATTAAATATCTTGAAGAAAACATTGTTAGGAAAAATGCATTTAATACTAAAAATCTAATTCACTTTTAATCCTATGATGGCATTCCTCCTAATGCCACAAAGAGTGTGGCAAAATTCAATGGTGAGAGTCATGTTACACCTAGTGAACACATCAGGGATATCTTAAATTTGTGTAGTTTCCATAATGTCACTAAGGATAATATTGAAATTAGACTCATTTACATGTCCCATAGATATAAAGGTCTTGATTGGTATAGGAATTTTCCTAATGGATGTATCACATCATGGGATGTCTTTGGGGTGTTATTAACTTCAATATTTGAATATTAAAGTGACCATAACTCTCTCATACATTAACTCAATGTGATCAAAAGAGATTCCAATGAAATATTATATGACTTCAGTGGGAGGTTTCAAAATAATTGGTATTTATTTCCTCCTCCCATGTGACCACCATCTTTCTTTGTGTTTCTTACATATTTGAGATCCATCACTACTGATATTGCTATCATGATATAATCCATAAGTGATTTCACTCTTCCTTATGCATATGAACTTGCCATTAGAGCTAATAATGGCCTTATTTAAGATGGAAAACTACCTCCTCAAGTGTATATTCCATTTTTTCCTAACATTATTACTAATACTAAAAATATTTTTCAAATTCTTAATGATAATTCAAAGCCAAAGACTACTCATAGGAAGGTAGAAGATGATGTTGACTGAAAAGTATGTTTCCTAGCCTTATAGGCTCAAACTAGGCAAGATAATAGACAAAAATGTCCCTATCAAATCCCTTATCCATACCTATAACAATATGGTCATAAATATGGGAAAGTGAGATGTCAAGGGTAGCCTAATTTCAATAGGCTTGCTAATGCATGTAATCTTACTTCAACATCCAATACAAGAGAAATAGTACTGGTGCATAACAACTTGGTACAAGGTGAAAATTGGCAACAAGGTAAATTCATGGATGTCAATGAGGTTGGAGGTAAACGTATAGTTTCTCAAGGAGGATTCACTCCTCTTTATCAGCTAAATATGAATTCATGATGAAAACAAATGAAGGTGGGCAACTTCAAAGAGAGATCCTCACCAACTTTCTAGTGGAGGACACTTTTGTGCTCAATCAAGGAAATTTTGTAGTTTATAACACTAGGTCCAAGAAAAATTCTTAGTAGGTGACAATAATGTGCCTAAAAATTCATCCAATCCTCCTACAAAAAATAAGCCATGGCTGTAAGCATGGAAGTCCCAAATAATCTTACACATCTTACAAATCAAAATGTTGTAAGGATTATTCAAATATCTTAAACTTATCAAGTTTGAAGCACTTCCTTACCTCCAATTTCACAATAAAAATAGGTATGTATGATATAAATATTTTTAACTCATTAAATAATACCAAAACATCCATTTCCCTTTTAGATGTCCTTCATATGCTTCGCCAAAAAGAGATCCTAAAAAAAAAGTTATCTGCCTATCCCTACTAAAATTTCCCCTTAAATTAAAATTCATGGTCATGATTATCTTAAAAATTACCTTAAAAAACATTGTTTAACCATATAATAAATATTATAATCCTTCACCATTCTACCTCACTCTCATAGTGGGTGACAAGTTGGTACATAATTGCATAATTGATAGTAGAGCCTCTACGTCAGTCAGGCCCATAGTTTTAGTTGATAAGTTGGGCCTAAAATATGAGAATCATATAAAATGAGTACTAAAATTAAATGATACACCTTAAAAAATAATAGGGTTGATAAAATTTTTGAGGGTTTTCTTGCATGATTGTCTTAGCTTTCATATCCTCCAAGACATTGTTGTGGTGGACTTGCTTGTTCATTTTATAATCTATCGCTTAAGAGACTTTATAGCTAAGATTAAGGATATATCTAATATAATTGGTATTTCTTGGCATTTATAATAATATATGGATCCAAGGTGACCATAATAACTTAGCCTCTTTCAAGGTTTCACATTGAGCACTATGTTAAAGCAATCTCAATTTTGAATTATGTAATCAATGAAGAAAATGATTCTATTATGGATGATGAAAATTATTCAAGAATTGGAGGAATTTTTTATTTGTTTCTTGATGAATATGTTACTAAAAATTATTATCATTATCCTTATTATTTCATAGAGGAAAATGAATAAGGAGTGTATTGTATACATGAAGAAAGAATACGAACACCTCTACTTGCCAAAGGAAGAAGGTGAGGATGATGAGATGTGGAAAGTGGTTTTTTATGGTTCAAAGTGTAAAAATATTGTATGATCTAGTGTTATGCTAGTATACCAATATAAAATTAAATAATATGTTTTATATGGTTCTATTTCAGTTGTATTTATAATGTAGTTGAGTATGAAGGTTTGATTCATGGCCTTTAATGGGCAAGGAGAAAAGGAATAAAAAATTTGCAAGTATATGGAGATAGAGAATTTTTTGTGTAGAAATTTATGAGTGTTGTTTCTACCAAGAATAATTTTTTCAATTCATACAAGCATAGGTTATGGGATTTTCTTTAATACTTCAATGCATTCAACATGCAATCAGTTTTAAGGGAGTAGAATAATCACGTTGATAGACTAGCAACCATAAGAGCACATTTTGATACACCTACTATCATAAAATAAGAGGGAAATAAATCTCAAATTAAGATCATTTTCATACCTTCCATACCTGATATTATGTGTCTTTTCAATTTTTTTATATTGACAAACATATTACATACTTCTTGAAAAATGAGGCTAAGTTTTCCTCAAGAAATCATGAGAGACTCCAAGAACAATTCAGTGACTAGATTGTGTAACTAAGAAAAAACAAGATACCTAAGGTATTGGTGACCTTAGAAATTATATTTAATTAGGATGATCAAAGGAGTAAATAAAAAGTGAGTATGTCTACAAAATAAGATAACTATGAAATACTCTTGATCTTCAAAGACAAACTCCTCAAACTAGCCAAGGTATGTTCTACATTTGAGAAGCAAGCATTAATTTATTTGTGTAAAGAGTTTCATGACATATTTTCTTGGGATTATAAGGACCTAAAAGGATTTGATCCTATCCTAGCACACCATACCATTTAATTAGAACCTAGACTTAAATGAGTTAGATAAAAACAAAGGCCTATCAACCCTAAGGTTGAACAACTCATGAGGTTAGATCTTACCAAACTCCTTGAATCTAAAATAATCTTTCCTATCAAGAATTCAACATGGGTAGCTAATTTTTCCTATTATAAATAAGAATGGTAAAATAAGACATTGTGTGAAATTTAGAGATATTAATAGAGTGTCACTCAAAGAACACTATCCTTTACCCTCAATAGAGCAAATTTTGCAAATTATTTAAGGTTCTTAAACATTTCTCTCTACTAGATGGATATGTTGGTTATAATAAAATTATTGTGAATGAAGATGACCAGTTTAAGACAAAATTTACTACAAAATTGGGGAATTTTACCTATAGGAAGATGACCTTTGGTTTGTCAAATGCTAGTGCCACCTTTTAAAGAGCAATGGATATGGCCTTCAAAGGTTTGATCAATGAAATGTTGTTGGTTTATCTATATGATATAAATTTTTTATCTAAAGATGATAATTAAAATATGTAAAACTTAAGGTAGGTGTTTGAAAGATGAAGTCAATATGGAGTATCTATCAACCCCCAAAAATGCATCTTTGTTGTCCATGAAGGTAATATCTTAGGACATATTGTTTTCAAAGAGGGTTTGTCTATTGATCCTGGAAGGATAGAGGATATTTTATACCTATCATTTCTCTTTCATAAGAAAGGTATCCAAAGTTTCTTAGGTAAGATAATTTTTGTAAGGAGTTTTATACCTATTTTTACATCTTTGGTGAAACCTATCACAACCATGCTCAAGAAGAACCAGGTCTTTTCTTTGACTAACGAGGTAAGAATAGATTTTAAGCCATTAAGAAAGTAATTACACAAGTTCTTACTCTTTTGAACCCTAATTTTTCTAAATACTTCACGTTGTATTCATTTGCTAACCTTGATACTATCTTAGCCATGCTAATGAAAAATAATGATGAAGGTGTGGAACAACTAATTGAATTCTTTAGTCAAGGTTTGGAAGATTATGAATTCAAGTATAATTTTATGGATAAACAAGTCTTTGATATTTTAAGATTACTAAATAATTTTAGGCATATGGTTTCAAATAATAGGATTCCTGTTATGGTCTCTCATCTTAGTACCAAAGAGTTTCTCTTGAGTACAGACCTTAGTGAAAAAAGGGTAGGGTATATTACTAAGGTAATGGAATATGATGTAAATATTAAAGTGATAAATTTGGTAAGGGTTAAATTCCTTCATGAATATCTAGATTCATATCTTCATGAGTCAAAAGAGGAGGCTTTAGTTAATCATGATTGATCCTAAACATCTAGTTCCTTGCCTCTGCAAAGTTACACACAACATGTTATCAAATTTATTCAAATTGGTGAGTATCCTAATGGTATGAATATATCCCAAAGGATATAATTTATATTTCAAGCTATTCCTTTTTTGCCTTGTATATGGTGTCCTTTTAAGATGCATTGATAATGATTAGTTTGGAGTGTTGCATAAGAATTTCAATGATGGAATATTAGGAGGTCATTTCTCCCCAAGAACCATAGATACCAAGATCATGAGGGTAGGATATTATTGGCCTAGCCCCTTCAAGGACTACTATGCTTGGGTAAGAAAGTGTTTACAATGTGATTTTTTTAGGAAAATATAAGCTTACAGCTCTCCCTTTAAGGCCTATCCAAGTAGGCCAACCTTTAATATAATGGAGTCTTGATTTCATTGGCATAATAAACCCCCTCCCCCCCCATCAAGTGATAGTCACAAATGGATACTCACATAAACTGACTAATTCATAATGTGGGTTGAGGAAGTATTATTGAAATAAGATAATGGAAGTGTTATCTTAGAGTTCTATTAAATTACGATAACAAGGTTTGGAATTCCTTATAATATCATCATAGATAATTCACTTGTTTCATGGGTGTTAGGATAACTGATTGGGAAAATAGTAATGTCATATACTTGATAACTTCATCCAACTATTACCCTCAAGTTTATGGGTTGGTTGAATCTACTAACAAGAATCTAATCAGAATCATTAAGAAAACTTTGGAGGATAATCAAAGGGATTGAAACATTAAATTGAAGACATCCCTATGGGATGATAGAATAAATTTGAAGAGGTCAATAGGGAATTATCCTTTTTATGATTGTATATTAAAGGGAGGCTAGGGTTTATAATTCCTAAGATATACCTACCTTGGAGTTGGCATACCATCTAGAGTTACTTGAAAACACTCTAATGGAGGTAAGGTTGGAAAAATTAATAGAGTTAAAAGAAACTATAGATAAAGCTCATCAAGCTATGGAACATCACCAAATAATAATTAATAGGTCTTTTCACAAGAAATAAACTCCAATAACATTCTAAGAAGGTGATATAGTGTTGAAATGGGATGAAGAAAGAGAAAAACTAGGGAGACATACAAAATTTTACACTTTATGGAGTGGACCATATGTCACCATCAAGTGCAAACAAAACAACTCTTTCCAATTAGTAAGTATGAATGGAGAGGAACTACCTATCCTTGTGAATGGGATACATTTTAACCCTTTATATTGAGGAAATGAAGGTTAGTCTTATAAATATTAGGTTAGGTGTGTGTTTTATTTCAATTATGTGTGTTATGTTCCATAAGTATTCTTCAGAACATATATTTGTTTCCCTTTAGTGTGTCTTATTTTGTGTATTTTTATTTTTTGTTTGGTGTGGTTTCAAAGGAAATTTGTGTTTCAAACTTGTGTATGGGTGACTCCATATCCCAATGGAGAAGATTAGGCTACTAGTCTTGGTATAACAAGCATACTGCCCTTAGGAAATTACGAAGAATGTTGAGCATTTTTTACCACAAGTCAAAATGGGTCAACTCCTATAGTAAACATCCTAATATAAGGGTCTAATATGATGTCATAGGGTATGTTATAATTTATTTTATGTGATTTAATGTCTTATTAGCCTTGTTCATAGTTCATTTAGTCTTTGTGTCATTTTATGTCCCTTAGGGGTCATTTTATGGGTCATAAGTGAAGTGGTATGGATTTCAAGGTGTCCATGTGTTCTAAAATTCCTTTAAAAATCCAATGTGTCAGATTCCTTATTAGTAATTTTAGTATTAATAGAAACTTGTAGGTTCCTAGCTAAAAATTAAGAAATCAAATGGAAAAAGAGTTTAAAAGGTTTTATGTTCTATAAGATAGATAAGCACATGGGATAATATTTTGGTATGGACATTAAAATTCTTGGGACTCATTTACATGTTTTACATAGTTTATAAATTCCAGAAATGGGGTCAAAGCATTCTATCTCTCCATCACTCCACTATGCTAATAAAACTAGTTAACATGGTTTTGGATAATACTACTAGTAGGATGAATTTCAGGTCAGGATTTCTTAGTGGTGGATATTAAACTTGTTCAACTTGATTTTAATATTTTAAGCTGTAACAATGGTGACCTGTAGTTTATGAATAATCTTTAACAAGTTGACTATTTATTTTTACTTATTATTTCCCACACCTTGTAGGTTTTGCACTTGTTTGAGCTAGCACACACAACTCAATTGATGATTTTTATTTAAGTGGATTCATACTCAATACTCTCATATTTACCATATTTATTTTAATTATTGGGAGTGATTACATGAGCTAAATAGTTTAGGTTATAGGTTGGTGTCATCAAGTGAGTTTACAGTTGAGTTTCACTACTTGCAAAATATTTTCTTCTCTGCAATGGTTCCATGTGAGTGAGATATGTTGTAATTAATGTTTTCCATATCATGAAAATTACCATCCTTCAAATTTTATACTCTCAATATCATGCATTGACCAAGAAAATAGTCATATGGAGACATAATCAACTTATTGTTTACTTTCACTTACAATCATGGCATGTGGGTTATTGAGAACATACATATAAGGTAATTAAGAGTTAAATGAGTTTTCAGACCTTATTATAATCATGAAAAATATATTTTTATCCTCTAAATATGAAAATAATGAAAGTTGATAGTCAATGTTATATGAAAACATAGTCAGCCACGATAGTGTACCTATAGGTGCTCTTAGGAGGATAATTATATTGAAACAAGGCATATATCTCATGTGAATCCATTAAATATTTTAAGCATACATTATTAGGTGTTGAGATAGATATAAAAATTATTTTATGTCCATATATCATGAATATTATCAACTTATCCACATTTATTGCCTGTGTATAGAAGTGCACACTATAGGTGGCCCCACATAGAGTTAAATTGTTAAATGGTGGATTTTGAAATAAGTTTTGATACTATATCATGTTTGAATAGTATGGATATTCCTTGAAGGTATATTATAATTTCACATTATATTCATAGTCTATATGTTATGTTCACTACCTTATATGTTACTGTGAGTGCATCTGTAGGCTACCACAAAGATTTGAGAACACTTCAAAGAGTATTTTTGCATGATTTGAAACCTTAATAAGGTTTTGGTAGATATAAAATACCTTGAGAACCATGTTTTAATAATTAAAGAGAAATTAGAGTTAAGAATTCATGATCAAGTTGAGAATTTGAGTTTTAGGGAAAAATCCATAAAAGTCCCAAAATAAAGCCCTAGGCCAATTTTTTGATGTCATATAACAATGTTTAATAGAGTTTGATCAAGTTTTGATGAATCTAATTTGTATCCCTATCCTATTATAAAATACATGCAAAAATGAATGGGTGTATGACTACAAGATCATAGTGTATGAATACCTCCAGTTTTGACATTTGTTCACTATAGTTCTTTAGTGTATTCTATAAGATTAGAACTTCCAAAGTGGCCTTACACCCTAAAATGTCAATAAAATAACTTGTCACCAATAAAAGTGGTTCTAAGAAAGTGAGAAGGGATTATAAATGATTCAAAGTCATCAACAAGGGTTAAAGAGCTGGGAATGAGCCTCCATCAACACCTATAGGTGTATCTTTTACTCAAGAAGGCCGCTTACAACCTGCTTATAAGTTCCTAAAACCTCATGAGTTAAACCATGGTGGATTGACATATAAATATGAACACGTATTGATCAAAATAGACTTATAACTAAAAATTACTCCTAGAACATGTGATAAAGATCTTAAATAGTTAAAATTCACTTACATGATTCCTTTTTTGATGTAAGAAGACTCAACTATAGTTGACTGTATTTTGAAGTAGGGTTGTCTTGGTGATTTACCTAGAATATAAGTGATGAGAGGTGAAATAAATGAATTTGAGAGTATAGTTATGGATCCAAATATGTATATAGGAATTGCCTATAGGATATAAAACCAAATATATACCTACATGAATGGTGAAATTTAGAAGCATAATCTACATGTATGTTAGGATCACCACAAGGTATGAAATAAAGGAATTGGAAGAGATAAATGTGTGTTTTCATGATATAAATCATATTTAATATGTTATACATCATGTGAGTGTCTCAAATAAATAGAACAAATCATTGAAGGATCTAGTTTCTAAAGTACACCATAGTCACAATCAATTTGTGGACTAGACCAATTAAGATGGAAGTGAGCATGATAAGTTGTTAAAAGGATTAGAGTTCCAAATGAGTTTTAAATTTATCCCCATATTTATATTTATCATCTAATAACACTCACATATAATGAAAATAGGGTATGGAAGATTTTCCATATAATCAACCTACAGTCCATGGTAAAGCCCGCACATAATCATCTTTCTAAAAATTCTATTTTTTATTTTTGAACATTTAGAGGTAATAAAGACATGATCAAGCCATGAAATTTTATACAAAATATTATAATATCTTGTGGTAACCCATCATGTATTCATTTTTTCTGAGGTTATAGGGGAAGTACCGTCTATTTTGTCTTAGATAGAGGCCACTCCCCAAGGGTGTAAACTTGTATGTTTTGAAATAAAATGATGAAAAGACAAGATTGGAAATGATGTAACCTTTTAAGGGGATTTATAAAGATGTGTCACATATGAAAAAACATGAAAAATCATACACAAAAGTGAGAAAATCAATAGGGTGTCTAAAACCTATAAACCTGTAGGTATAACTATTAGGTCTAATTTAGGCCTAAAGTCCAATTGGGGGGTCAATATCATTTATAGCATTATATAGACATTAAAAATCCTTGGAACATGTTTTTTTGGTAGTTATGAGGTATGTTAAATATATTTTCATGCAAAGGAAACCACAAAGAAGCCACTTTTGGGATTAAAACCATCTTAAGCCTATGCAAAATAGAGAACAAAGCCCAAGAGGCTCATTTGAGATGCTCACTCATACTGGAAGTTATGCATGGGATTCTAAGGAGTTGAGGGATGATTAAGGAGGTCTTGAAAAATAAATTTATGGAATTTTTTGGAGTATTAGATGTCAGACATGTCTAAAACATATTTAGAGGGGAAAAATACTCAAAAACCTTCAAAACCTGATTAGGAAGATGAATCAAGAGAGGAATAAAAATGGAATAAAATTTCTTTGTAAATGGTTAAAGGTTGTATAATATTCTCTAGGGCTCCTCCCCATCCTACTAAGTTGTACCCTACCTATAAAAATAGCATAGAAAATGGATTTTTTGACTATTTTTGGTGTTATGTAGGCATGAAAGTGTTTCAAGAGATGAAATAAAATTTTGGAGAGTGTTTGGTACATAATATAACTCACCATGTGATTTTGTTTCCTCAACTAAGTTCATAAGTATCTCTTCAAGTGCCTTCATCTTAGCCAATCAAAACTGGCATAGTGTACAAGCTAGTAATAGGGTGAAAACTCTAAGTGTGAGGCATTTTAAGATCTACCTAAGAAATATAATGACATTAAGTGTCCTAAAATGTGTCATAAACTACCATATATGGATCATTTTGGAGATCTAAAGACAATTTTGGTGTCAAGTGTGAGGGGTGAGTGAAATAGGATTTATTTGGACTATAGGTAATGATAACTCATCTAAGAAAGAATCTTGATGATTAGGGATGTAACCGATGCATGTTTCATCTTGTATATAATATCTCCCCCTCATTAAATTATTTAAATATATCCATATTTAGATGTTGCATATTTCAAAAGGGCCAAATGGTGAAGAGAGTTTTTTGAGTAAGCAAAAGGAGTTCTACACCACATTTCAAGAGTTTAATGTTTTGAGGGACATTTGTCCAAGTAGACCTTTAATGATATATTTAAAATTCCTCTCTCCTACTGTGTAACTCCTTTTATCAACATGACACATGTCTTAATGACTCTTCAACTTCATTCTTTTCTCCTCTCTCTTAAATTCTATAAGTGGTAGCCATTTTGGCTCTTGTAGACTAAAACCATATTTAATATGGAAACTCCATACTAGAATGACATTGTATTTTACATTTGAAAAATTAATATGTCTATTTTTTAGTTCATGAACATTTTTCTAAGTGTGCAAAGTGATGTATGGTGGAGTTAGTGATAATAGTCTATCCTTACTTTCCTTATCATTTCATGTTTATTCAAGAGTTTCTATTATAACAAGTTGGATAGAGTGTAACTAGTGTGGTAGGATCCTTTCAAGTGAAATTGTCCTTAGAGTGTACATTCTACCCTCTGGTTCACTTGCCTTGAATTGTCTCATGCATATCACCTCTATGTTGAACCACTTATGTTATAACTTTCTAAGACATAGAAGACAGTTTATATGCCTTATTTATTAGTGAAAGAAGTATGATGGTAATGTGTAAATCATCTTGGTATATCAACCCCTTAGATTGGTTTCATTTCATGTAAATTTCTAACTCTTTTCCCCACAAACAACTAGATAGTTAGGCATTAAGCATTTCAAGGCAAATTTAGAGAGCTAGCACTTAAACCTAGAGGTCTACTTCTCCTATAGGTAACCCCACACACCTATAAGTATTCCCATGTTGCCAAAATATGTAAGAGGATTGAACACCCTCTTATAGGGTACAATATTTTTTGATAATAGTTTCTAAATAAGGACACTAACATCACATGGTGTTACTATAAATTATGTGGTGATACTATCTAGTAGCCTTAGTTTCAAGACAATTTTTGTTGGCTAGAATAGTACACTAGGTACGATATAAGTTTGTATAGATCTAGTTATAGGTTTGATAGTTGTACTTAAATTTTTGCTCATATTCACATTAGCTCAACTCATATTCATATCAATTGATAAGATTGGGGGCATCCATTCACAGTACATGATCCATTCCTCATATTGAGTTTAAATACTTCAAATACAATTATTACAACTTAGTATCATAATCACTATACATCAAATACTAGATTGGGGGCATATGCACGACATATTATTTCCATATGCTCAGTTACACACTAGTTGATGAAATGAAATGGAAAAATACATGTCATTATATACATTATATACACTTGGCATCACATTCCAGGTTGTTACTAGTTTCATGCCTTACTCCATCTGTAGTGGTTGGCA
Source organism: Torreya grandis (assembly GCA_037957365.1). Taxonomy (NCBI): domain Eukaryota; kingdom Viridiplantae; phylum Streptophyta; class Pinopsida; order Cupressales; family Taxaceae; genus Torreya; species Torreya grandis. The sequence continues at coordinate 4,344,227 of JARHVA010000199.1, read as the reverse complement.
TTCTGAAGTGGCCCAGAGCTGCCTAATGTACCTAAGTGGCCATGGAGCTGACATACATAGTTATATATACTCAATTAGACATTTCCAATAATTTACATAATTTAGTTTCATATGCATTTACTATGCAAGGGTGGGCAATAATGGAGTCATAGCTTACTTGAGTTCTTGAGCCACCCACATGAGAGGGTTGGACACACTATCAGTCTAATCCAAGCTATTCAAAGGTTGTGATCCACCAAAGAAGGGTGGGCAATGATGGAGTCAAAACCATATTGATTTATTGAGCCTCCCACACATGAGGATTGAGCAAGTTATTAGCTCAATCCAAACTATTCAATAATTGATCACTATATACATGCATACACATAGGGTGTCACTAGGTTCATGCACTGGTTCACATACCCAATGAGGTGTATTTGTTCCTTTTCTCTTTCCCATTTATTTACTCAGTTACTTATTTACTCAACATAGTCTTTTATTTTTTATTTCTCTTAAGTAATGATTGATTTATGTACATTTAATTTGTCATGCATTGGATCATGCTTCACATACATAAACCTATATTCACATACTTAGACTTAGATTTAAGAACTTCATTCCTAGGTAAGTCCAGGTACACTTCTTTTTCCTTTATATTAGTCATTTCTCTTTGCTACATTTATAGCATAAAGGCGAGGGAGTGGGCAAGTTAAATGTAATCACATAAAAGTGGTATTTGAGTGCTACTTGAGAATACCTATTCCTAGCTTCACCCTATACCTATTATAGAGCCTATTATCACACTTTTTTAGCTTTTGTACAGGGCATATGCATCCCTAGTTAGCTTAAATGAAATTTCAAACCTTCATTTCCCGATCTTGGCCTTTCATGCCCAGTATTCTGCCAGTTGGAGATCAGCGCCACATTAATGACACTAAAGCCATGTGGCACTAGTGTCCCAAAAATGGTGTCTATGTCTTACCTTATCTTTCTTGAATGAATATATTTTCACAGGTAAAACCCTCATAAGGTCAACCTAGACAAATTTTATTATCCGTACAAGCAACAAAACACTATATAAACACTACTCTCACACTCTTACACCCTAGGTGGGCATTTTATCACAAAGAAGCACACAAAAGTACCACTTCACATTGAGGGAAAGATCTTAATTCTTTTAATATTATATTGAATCAACCCATACATTTAATAATATATCCCTATCATAGGTATTCAAATCTCAAGTGGCCTCTAAGGCATCATCTCATGCATTTAAAATCAAGAATTATAATATTCACTTGCACTTGAACCAAGCACTTATGTGAGAGAAATACATTGGGTTTTATCCCTCCTCAGAGTATTGGTATGTAAGTAGCATGCCCACATAAGGGTGTGGATCACACATCTAGCACATTAAACCCACTAACACTTTTTTCTCATGGTGTTCATTAAAAACCTTATAGACATGAAAATATAGGGTTTTCATATGAAAATATATCTATAAGAAAATTTACCAATCACACAAACCTAAAATTTAGTCCAATGCTAGAACATGACTTGATCTACAAAACACATATATTATTAAGATAGGGGAAATTAACACCAATATCAAGACACTAGATCCTCATGGGACCTATATATAAATTACATGCTATTATCCAAGAGGGGTTTTTATATAGGAATCTTGTTGACAACACTAAGACCTATTCTTATCTTAGTTTCTAGCAATCAAATCATTCATATTAGGTGTTTTATAGATAAGTCTTTATTTGCACATATTTATTAATATTATATAAATTCAAAGCTAGTAAAATCTATAATATATTAGTGGTTATTTTATGCATATTATTTTCATTTTTTTTTCTACCCATCCCTTTAATCAAGCATAGGATTTACATTGGTAAAACCCTAAAAGGTTGAAAAAAATAGGTGAACCCAACTTACTTCAAACATTGCACAAACCCTAACCCTAGATAACCTTGGGGTTTATATTTATAAAACTTAGATTTAAGATTCATATATCTTCTAATTTTTATTTAATATATTCATGATCATAATGATAGATTAGATTAATCATTTTTTATTTTAAATTCTAATACTTCCATTTACATGCTTGTTCCCTTTAATTCAAAATGAACTCTAAAAAGACATAAACACATTTTATAGATGATGATTTATATCAATTAAAATATATGTTATATTTCATAAAATTTTATATTTCTCCTATGAGTAATTCTATTAACAAGTAAATCTATTCAAATATATTATTTAACACATAAGCTAACAAGTATGTTTCAAGTTTCAATGTCATATATTATGCACATGACATAATATCCTTATCCTTCTCATCTCCATGAGTGTGATAACTAATTTCCCTCTAACCAAGTCCTTGTTATCACTCCTCCACAAGATAAATAATCCTTTATGAATCTCACTAATCCCCATACTCAACCTATTCAAACATCTTCCTTACAGGGTGTGTGCCTACATGTTTAATTATACATAGCTAGGGTTAGCACTTGTGAGACTATATGTGATTAAATTATCTATATGAGAAAGATAATTATAGGTTTAAAAAATAAAAATAAACTATTACATAAAAATATTATAACATTGGAAAATTAATTTACAAGACAAAGGCCTACAAGGCACACTACTGTAAATAATGTATATATATCTTCACCTAGTCAATTTATGAAAGACAATGTTACATATCAAAACACAAAATAAAACTTAATACATATAAAATTAGATATTCAAAAGGTTTTAAAAGTTGAAATAAGATTTCAAGTGAGGTACTAGGGGAAAAAATTAAAGATAAATTGATCAACCTACCCCCTCTACACCCAATAAGGAGATTCAAATATTATTGTGCATATCATAAAATGGATGGGCACTATGTCGCTTCAATTTTAATATTAAAATGGAAAATAAAAGAAATAATAAATACAAAGGACTCAAAAAATGGCATATCATCCACACAACATATAGTGGTGCATTTACAAATTTGAAAAGGGTCAAATTTAGAAATAGTATAAAAATGGTTACCAAAGCATAACTCAAAATAAAAAAAGGTTTCAAAAGCATAATCAGACCAAGAAAAAATATAAGTAGCACAGGTAAATAAAGTAAAATATGAAAATATACCTCTCTCAAATGAGGTTCAACTTTAAAAATGGTATTATTTTGGTCAAAAATATCTATAATAGTTATATTATCATGTTTAAGGTTTAGGCAAGTAGGCACAAGGCATCACTTTTCCTATTCTAGTAGTTGATAATATTGTTCAACATAGTGTGGTATTTATTGAACATCCTTAAAATTAGTCACATATATATTTTATCAAGGAAAAACATAAAAATACATAGGACATGTTACATAAAGTGGAAAAACTTAAGTTGTAAAGTCAAAATCATGATAAGCCAACAAGCATTCTCAAAAGAGGCTTTCTTGCAAAAGATCCTCCACAAGACCATATGTCTACAAGAAGCATCGTTTCAAATGAAAAAATCAAAATAAGTATTCCAAAACATAATTTAGAAAGGTTAACTCCATAGTATGAGGCAATTACTTCTAGTATCTCAGGTTATTATGATCTGATGATGAACAATATCGAGATTACTATTACAACAACATTCAACTACAACATATCATCCACACTGCTTGAGATATTATTGTTCTTATTTTTGACATAGGCCAAATTGATAGTGAGTCTCCCATGAGACTAATCAGTTAGTATGGTTTATCTCTTCTTGTACATACTTTCCTTCTCTCTTTCTCCTTATACATAGTTCATTTTCATTTTCTTATACATCACTTATATATAGAAAATGCAAAAACAAAATAACATGTCAAAAATACCAAAACATTCAAATATTACTCAAAAAACACAAATTTATAGATTGTATGCATTTCTATGTTTACGTTTCTTATATTTTCTAGACACTACATATGCTAGCTATCTTAGTATAGTCAATTTTATCATACTACATGTTTCACTACTTCTTGTTGAGTGCTTGCAGATTTCACACATGACTCAAGTCTACTACACTCATCTAGACTTACTATCATCTAACTTTTAGGGGCATATACACTAAATCATGGCTATTTTTTTGATATATTCACCCACATGGGGGTATCCTATATATAGTTTATATTAATAGGTTATATCCTTACATACTTTACATTCCACTTTTAGCATTGTTATATCTTGATATTGATCATTACTACTCTTACTCATATTTTTTAATATCACTATTTTATACTTATCATATGTACATCCTATATCTTACATATATTTTTACTACATTCATTCATGCTTTAATTTATAGCTTTTATAGTTTAGAATTGATTGTATTTCTATGCTTCTTCTATTCAAGGGCATTTTGAATATACTATTGTTCTTTGCTTCTACACCACTTTTATTCACAATATGTATGCCTTGAACATGTTCCCATGTCCCTTATGTGTGATTTCCTAAATTTTTATGTAAAAATTTGAACATGTCCTTCTATGTGGTTCTAAGCCAACTTACTTGTTACTTGCACATATGGACATTTAAACATGTACTTGTATGTCTTATTTTCTCAAATTTAGTGACCTGTGACCATGTCCCTTGTATTCCATCGCCTTATCCTATTTTGTGTGCCTCATGTGTTTTATATGTATGCTTTCTTATAGGAATCATGTCCATGACACTTGTCTTTACTTGTTACACACACACACACATTTTTTATGTCATAAGGGACCTCATGCATCTACATTTCCTACTTGGGTATTGTGATGGACATCATGCTCCACCCCTTAGATATCTACTTAGTTCTAATCAAAATTGTTGTTATATACATTCATTACATCTATTTCAGCACCCTTGTGTCATGGTAGACATGAAGTACATCGTATATTACATAATTATGCTTAGATTATCTTACATTTTAATGTTATATTCGCAAATTATATTGGATTATCACGTGGTTATCATATATGCTCCAGCTAACACACATCTTGTAGAGATTTTTATTTTGAGAATAGTTATTATATAGGTTTAACAAATACCCTCATAATAGGGGGAATTGATAGGGGTTTTTCATATAGATTGTGCTCCTACATTGAATTCACACCATTTTTGATCACATAGGCTCAATTTCAAAAAATTAAACACAAGTAAACATAAGAAAATATAGTGACTCAAAAAGTAGTATAGTGACATAGATTTTAGACCATACAAACATTTTTCCTAAATAGGGACACTGGCACTACATGAAACTACTATCCAAATATGTGTTTTTACTATTTAGTAGCCTCAATTTTAGGATAATTTAGATTGGCCAAAATAGTACACCAAGTACAATACAAGTTTTCACAGAGTTAGTTATAGGTTTGATAAGCTATGCTCAGATTTTACTCAGATTCACACTAGCTTAGCTCATATTCATATCAATTACTCATATTGGTGGAATCATACATGACATTATCATTCCCATATTTAGGTTCAAATACTCATATACATTTTATTATAACTCAGTCTAGAATCAAATACTTAGATATTAGATTGGGGGCATGTGCACAATACATTGTTTCCATATGCTCAGCTACACACAGGTTGATCAGATGGAATGGAAAACTCTATTTCATTCTCTATGTTTTATACACTTAACATCATATTCTAGGTTATCACTAATTTCATGCCTTACTTCATCTATATTGATTGAAATTCTCAAGTGGTCTAGAGCCACCTAATGTACTTGAGTGTCCACAAAGATGACATACATAGTTAATTATACTCAGTTAGACATTTATTTTACTTTGTGTAGTTAATTTTTAGATGCATCTACCAAACATGGGTGGTAAATGATATATTCATAGACTACATGATAGGGTTAGACACATTATAAATCCAATCCATGCTATTAATAGGTCTTGATCTACCAAGAAAGGGTGGGCAATGGTGGAGTCAAAATTGGATTGAGTTCTTGAGCCACCCACATGTGAGGATTCAACAAGCTATCATCTCAATCCAAGCTAATTAATTATTGATCATTATATATATGCACATATAATTTATCACTAGGTTCATACATTGGTCCACATACCCAATGAAGTGTATTCATTCCTTTCCTCTTTCCCATCTCTTTATGTAGTTTTACTTAGTTTTATTTATTTAATCAACATAGTCTTTTGATTTTGATATCTCTTAAGTAAGGACTAATTTATGCACATTTCATTTGTAGTTCATGCATTAGATCTTGCTTCACATACACAAACCCAATTTTACATACTCAGACTTAGCTTCATGAGCTTCACTTCTTAGGTAATTATAGGTACACTTATTTTTATTTTAAGCTAGTCATTTCACTTTGCTACATCTCTTTCATAAATGGGGGGGGGGAAGTAATCACCTAAAATTTGTATTTGAATACTAAGAGTGCTACTTGAGACTACATATTCCTATCTTAGTCGTAGACTTGAATTACATCCTATTATCACACTTTTCCAACCTTTATGTAGGCCATAGGCATTCATAGTAGTGTAAATGTTGTCTTAGATCCTCATTTCTTGATCTTGGCCCTTTATGCTCAATATTATACCAAATGGACATTAGCACCACATTAAAGACACTAGATCCACATGTTCTAGTGACCCAAAAATCACACTTATGTATTTTACCCTATATTTCCCAAATGAATATATTTTAAAGGGTAAAATCCTCTTAAATTTATCCTAAATAGATTTTATTATTTGTAAAAATAACATAACACTATATAAACACTACTCTCGTACTCTTACACCCTAGGTGGACATTATCATAAAGAATCACATAGAATTACCACTTCATATTGAGGGACAACTCCTAATTATTCTAATATTATATTGACTCAACCCATACATTCAATAATTCAACCCTAGAATAGGTATTCTCATCTCAAGTGGCCTCCAATACATCTTCTCATGCATTCATACTTAGGCATTCTAGTTTTCACTTGCATTTACACCAAGCACTCAGGAAAGATAACTGCATTGATCTTAACCCCTCATGGTATTGGTATGTAGGTAGCATGCCCACATAGGGGTCTAGATCACACATCCATCACATCAGACCCATGAACCCTTTTTTCTCATGGTTTTTATTTAAACCCTTAAAATCATGAAAACTTAGGGTTTTAATAGGAAAATAGAGTTACAATAAAAATTATTGATCACACAGACCTAAATTTTGGAATAGAGACAGAATATGATCTGATCTATGAAACCCAAAAAAAAATTAGATAGAGGACATTAGTACCAATATCAAGACACTAGAGCCACATGGATCCTCTATCTAAATGTGTCACTACTATCTAGGAAGGGTTCTAATATATAAATCTAGATGATGACACTTAGACCTATTCTTATCTCAATTTACATCACTCAGATCATTTATATCAAGTATTTTATAGATAAGTATTTATTTTCACATATTTATTACTATTTTTATAAGTTTAAATCTATTCAAATTTGTAAAAAATTAGTGGTTATTTTATGCATATTTTTTCTTAATTTAGTTCACTCATCCCTTCAATAAAACATAGGATTTACATTAGTAAAAATCTAAAAGGTTAAAATAAAACTCTTCTTTGAGTTATCAAAACTTTGTAAGCAAAGGTAACCAACATTGAACAAAATTCTTTGAAATCAACTCATGTTATTGATTCACAACATGCATTACATAATGCTATAGCACTAGATATATATTTTCACCCTTTTACAACTAATTTTTTTGCACCCAAGTTCACATTTTATGATGGTCAGGGTGATCCTAAAAATGATCTATGATATTTCTATGTAGTATGTAGTGATCATGCTTTAAATGATAGAATTTTGACCAGATTTTTCTATGGATCCTAAAGGACTATGATTTAATATGGTTATACCAATTAATAATCCAATCATTGAAAACATTAAAACCCTTAGTGGATCAATTTCTATGACATTTCTCCATCAACATCATTTTTCTCCTATGCATAATTTACTAAAATAAAACAAGGAACCAAAGAAATTATTAATGAATATGTTTTGAGATTTAAAAAAATGTTACCCAAATTTACAAATCCAATGGTAAATAAAGAGCTTCAAACCATCTCTAGGTAAAGTTTTATTTCCCAATTACATGAGTCCATTATTTTAAATAAGTTCAAATAGTTTCATGACTTACACCATATTATTTGAGATCATAAAATGAAAATTATTTCCTTGAACAAGTTGTAGATGATATTTATGGACTATATAGTACCTCAGGCTTGTACACTTGGAAAACACAGACCTTGGTTATTCTTCTTAGTTTTATACCTTTCCCCCCTTTTTAAGTCTCATGTCTTCTTTATATTATGCCCCTTGGCCTATCTCTTAGTCTAACCAATCTTATGTTGATGACACAAACATTCTACTTGCCCAAAATACTTATAATCTACTTGTCTTCCACTTCTATAAGTTCTAAGTCTATACTTACTTTTGTGTTCCTTAGACACTAGCATCTAGGATATATATATGCATTAGCATAGGTGTCATGTTATGATTCAAGTGTTCAATGCCAAAAATTCATATAATTTTCAAATGAAACATATCCTAATTGTCATCCTAAGTGATTTATTGTGATTTCCTTCTCCAAAGGGATTTATAAAAATACAATATCAAAACTCATTCATTCTGTTGGGTGAATATTTTGTTGTCAACTAACTGATGACAAAATGGGTACATCAACCACATCATAGGGAGATTTATGACACAAAAAGTGTGGGTTTACCAGATCTAGATGAGGCAAATCTCTCCTCTCATCAAGGGGAGGTTCCTTATGAATACTTATAAGCCATATGTATATATAGAATTAAGTAGAAAATAACACATGAGGTGGTATACCAACATCCACCTCTCTTTTTTTAGAGGTGATGTATGAGGAGAAAGAGAGAGAAATCTTGGTAATGGGTCAATAACATCCATCTTCTTTCAGAAATGGTATCCAACCTATAGCAGGAAATCACTTGAAGTAAATAACAAAAGTTAACAAAGAAACTCATGTAAGCACAAAATCTTCCATAGCCTCCTTCACCAATTCAAAACAAGCGTAACCATAGAGTGAAATGAAGCATAAAGTCTTCACCTAAAACTACAAAAGATAACTGAATCATGAAGATAAAAATAGCTCAAAGTCTATCTTCTACCTTTTAGAAACGTTCTCAGATAATATTAACACACCCACATTGCTTATTAAATTAGATAAACAAGATATTACCAGGAAAAAGGATATAAGAACTATTTCCTAAATAACACAGATAATTTCAACACCAAGTCTAAAATAAACCTACTTCTCATTCATTTAACAAATTATGATTTACAAGTTTGAGCACAAAGTCTCAAAAAGTGTTTCAATTTTGGCAGAGTTTTTGCTCTCTATTATCCCAGATCTTTTTACAAAACAGGTCTCCACTATATATAGGGAGAAACTCTCAAAATTTAGAAAATAATAAAATACAAAAATATCTTAGTCAAAGATGACTCATCTTTGACTTTGAGATATTTTTCTGAAATTTTTACATGTAATTACATATTAAAAAATTGCATGCATTTTTCACAAGACAAAAGTGCATAAGGAAAGAAAAAGAGAGAAGGGGGAAAAAGTTTAGTTCTTGCTACCAAATTTCTTTAGATGAGCATCATGCATAGTAATAGATGCCTGAATTCCTATACTGTCTGGTGCAATCGTGTTCCTGAAGATGACCCTGGCTCTGATTAAAGCATCTTTCAATGCTGTGATGGCCTTAGCATGACCAGTTAACCTAGATTTTAGATTGTTCAAAGTTAGCTGAGTATCCAAGATATTGTCCACAGAGGTCATTGAGAAGGCCTTTTCTTTGAAATCTCTTTGAATCATTTTTTAAAAAATTTGGATCATTTCTTCAGTTGAGAGAAATTGGTTATCTCTAGAAGTGAGGTTGTAGGGTAGTTCTTCCAGTTTATTGAGTAGGCCTATGTCACTCTTCTCACTATCATCCCTAAAAGCTTTGAGATCCTCACTTAAAACCTTGAGTACTTAGATCCTGAAGATCAGTGATTCCTTGATCTCAACATAAGAGTCCTTGCTAAAGATGACACTAATAGATATCAAGGTGCTTTTCTTCAGATCCTTCATCTCCATCCATTTTCTAAGATCTTTTTTTGAGCTATCAACTCCTGAGAGATAAGAGAGACAAGGTCATCTAAATCTACGCTTACCTTTTTCATTTTGTCTATCTTTTCAACAACCTCTGTAAGCAAAGAAACTCCCCGAGTATGCATTTTTTCAATGTAGTCCTCCAGGACTTTCCCCTTTAAAAAAGTCTTCTTTGCCTTTTGAATGATAGGGTTGTCTATGGAGAAGGCCTCTAGGGTTGCCGCTTTAGGGGGAAGAGTGAACCTCCTTATTATTACCATCAGCTACTCTGTCTTGGCCTTGTAATAATCTTTCATCTCTTTTTCTAGGTCGAATTTCTAGACCAAGATGTCCATAGCAGAATGAAGGTCACTTTTTGCACCTTCATGAGTAACTTTGCCAAGTTCAACATGAGAGATGGAATAGCTGATCATTTCAAAACCCTCAAGGGTTACATCTTGTGGAGGCTTAGCTATTTCCAAAAATTTTTGCCCTTTTTCTTCAACTAATTTTGAGAGGATTCTTAGCCTTTTAGGAGCCTTAGCTTTTACCAGGACTATTTTGCTAAAATCAAAGTCATCTGGAGAGATGACTAACTTCTTTCTTTTAGGTGTGAAAGTTAACATATATGGTGGGAGAGAAGTACCTATCGTAGCAATGGTTCCCTTAGTTGGCATTACCATGGCAGCTTCTACACTACTAGTGGTGACAGTGGTCACAGTTAGAGTAACAGGCAAAATTGTATCGGCCATAGATTCTGGCTCTTATGCAAAAATCTCTCCCAGATTGAAAGAAGATGACAAACTAGGAATGGACCCAGAGGAGTGAGAAGTACCTCCAGAAGTGCCCTGAAGATCACCAAATATAACTCTAGAAGGAGAGGCAAATCCAGAAGAAGGAACATTGATAGGAGAGAGAGGAGAAGGGGGTGCAACAAGATACTGAGGTGGAGAAGGAGAGACACTTTTGAGTGGTTGTGGCCCTTTTTGAGAAGGTAGAGGCTCAGTATTTTGCTATCTTGAAGGTTGATCATCTATCTCCGTTAGTTGGGTTGCCTATGCTTAAGAGCTCTATTCTACAATTCCTTTAGCCACCACTTCTGGCTCTTTAGTAGTTTTTATTTTTTAGAAACAAAGATGATTCTAGGCTTGTGAGGCCTAGATGGGGAAGGAACATCACCTTTGTTCTTAGTTCTATTTTCTACTTTCTTCCTCATCTCTGCTTGGAATTTAGCCTCAGATCCCATGATAAATTCTTTCAGGACGATCTCTTTGGCTGCTAACCAATCATTGGTGTTAGCCAATATTGGTTTGAATCTTGTTCTCAGAGAATTTAGTTCCTTTTGAGACCACTGAGTTGGAGGAAGAGGGGAGCCAACAATCCTTTTGGCCAAGTACTTGCTATTGATAATGCTCCCATCATTAACTAGATTGGAGGGGATCTCTGCAAGCCCCAAATATTCAATTTGTTCTAGGGTCAACCTGTTATAATCCATTCTTTTGATTTCTTTAGCTATCCTCAGGTTTATCTAGATGTCCTCGATCATGGGCTCATGGAATTGAGTCTTTTGCCTGATCTTGTCCTTGAATCCCCTGTAGTCAAATTTATCCATTCTCTTGAATTTTTTTAGAGTGACCAACTACATTTCTATTCCCATGACTTTGGCTTTGGCTATTGTCGCAATAGAATACCTGCCAATTTCAACTAGAAACTTGAAACCTAGCTTTTTTAGCTCCATTTGCCTTGTATGTATGACAACCAATTGTCAGCAAAGCTCCATTAGAACCAACTTGTTAGAAGGGAACCTGGGGAGCATATAGGGATAGCCTTGGAAAAATCCAACCCAAAGATAGTAGAAGGTGGGAAACGGAAGGAACATGTAACCGTAGTCGTTGACGACTGTCTAAGCCTCATCTGATACTCTCTTTTGCTCAAGCTAAGGGTCAAAGAGGCATAAAAATATGGCAAAGAAAGCATCATTTACTTTTTTAAAATGGTGGGTTGTCCCTTGAAGCATCAGTTGGGGGTAATATGAGTAGACCAGGGTGGTCTTTCTATCTCCTTCAATTGTCAAACTTAGAAAATTTTGCATTGAAGTAGCTATATACACAAGGTACAAGGTCATATAGAACTTGGAAGAAGTATGTACCTTGGTTAGTTGCTCATGGAGGGCATTGCTGATCTATTCACCCCAAAAGATGACCTGCTTACCCTAGAGGATGATCTTAATGAATGGGTACATCCATTCATGGAACTATGAGGAAGACGGGAGGCCTCGCACTCTACTAAGAAGGGTGATAAAGTCACTAACTTTTTCAATGAAATCACTTCTAGGAAAGTTTTGTGTTCATCTGGATAGACTGGTTCTAGGTGTCTTCAACCATCTATTATTCATGACTTTCTTTGCCCTTTTAGGGTCCTTGTCGTATTCCTTTTGGGCTTCTACAAAGTCAATCTTTAGTACTTTAGTAGCAGGAGGGCACATGAAGACTTTGTCTATGAATTCGGGATCCAGCTGAATGATCACATTACCACTGACATTTGAGACTGACCTTGTCTCTTTGTTGTAGAAGCAGGCACATTAGAGGATGAACTTTGTATGATGTGCTACCACTGGGAAAGTGGCAACCAAGTGGATGTTGCTTTCAATGATCCTTCTCATTTCAGAACTTGAGTTTGTAACCTTCGTTTGATCTACAAACTCAGCCATGTCCACGTGGCCAATTTTGGTGTCCCTAATGTCATTGATGTTGGAGGTAATTGAAGTGACTAGAAAGATGCCCTAGTACTTGTACTTTATTATCTTTGCCTTTTTTGGAGATGCTTTAGAAATTAGAACTAGCCTTGGTCGAATAGGTGTTGACGAGCAAGAATTCTCTGAAAGTACTATAGTCATGATCACAAATTTAGAGGAGAGTGGATGAATTAGGGAATCTACATTTCAAGTGATCATGACCAATGGAGGGCACTTAAAAAGGTTGGGTCAGAAAAAGGTGCAGAAAACAAGGAAGGAAGGGAAAGAAAGGAAAAGACAAAAAAATCCTCTAGAGTTAGAAAAATTTGGAGGAGGAATGCATGGGTGGCAAAAATCACCACCCCTATAGGAGGGATTAATAGAAAGCAAGGGCGGCAAAATTTGCCACCCATGTAGGATTGACTTGTACAGGCAGTGAATTTTGTCACCTCTGCAGGTCAGGGAAAGAAAAGTAGGGGCAGTGAAATTTTCCACCCTTACAATTTGGGCATGCATCAGTGGCAAAATTTTCCACCGATGCAAGTCATTGGCAAGGATGGTGTGTGGGTAGTGAAAATCACCGCCTTTGCACAAATGGGTCAGTACGGGAGGCAAACTTCACTGCCCATAAAGGTGAAGAATGGGGGATGAGACACACGAGTGATGAAAATCACTGCCCATGCGGGTTTGGTGAGAAACCATGGACAGAGGTGAGGGGCAATGAAAACTACCATCCCAACATAGGAAGAAAGATGGGAAGGCTGATGTGGAGGGGGAGGTAGGAGATGACAAAAATCACCACCCTCCCAAGAGTAGGCCGACTAGTCAAAACAACAACAAAAACACTCTAATAAAACCAAAAGAAGAAAAAAAAGTAAAGAAAGAGGAAGGAAAAGACAATAAAAGCTAAAAACAAGACCTACATGGAAAGCCACATGTGCTACGAGATTAAATCCACCAAAACACACTTGAACTCATTCATTAGATCACCCAGATGCAAAAAGTAGGAGAGGAGGAAGAATGAGAAGAAATGAGGCCCAAATTAGATTATATGGGGTGAAAAACAACCCCAACAACCCACTATGTGTGGCAATAAATGCCATGCATGGAAATTGAGGCATGTATGGGTGGCAAAAATTGCCACCCTTGCATGTTTGATTTGAAGGTCAGATGTAGGGGAAGAAAAAATTGTCACCCTTGTAGGCAGGATGCAGGGGTGGCAAAAATTGTTGCCCTTGCATCTCAAAGGAAAAATGCACTGGCAACAATTTTTAACACTTGTGCACAAAAATGGAAGGAAAGACACCAACTCTGAAAGAGGCAATTGGGAAGAGGGGGGTTCTTGGTCATAATGATATCGTAACCACTCTCACATTTCTGGGCCAAGATGAGAATGAATTTAAAACCTACCTCAAAAACAAACTTAGAGAGATGAAAGATGAAATGAATAAGTTTCATAGGGGGTTGTTCCCAAAAACATGCTAAGCTGATTTTAGAAACAATAGCTAGCTCCTATTGGGGAACTTTCATTAATAAAATCAATCAATGAGAGTAGAAACTAGTCTCTAAGTGCCTTCATCTAAGCCATTGGGCTATGGAGTTGAGCCAAAAATGAAAGAAAAATAGACAAAACGTAAAAACTGTACATATATACAAATGAACTTATTCAAGCTTCAAGGATTGAATAGCCTCAGATGCTACCTGCTATGAGGTAGTGCAAATGGCATTCCATCTTTATACTCCAGCAAGAAACTAGCCTCACCATAGAGCTATTGAATGGTGAACGGGCCTCTCCATAGGGAGTCAAATTTGTCGTGCATCCCTTTTGGTTCTTGCCTCTTGTCTCACAACAAAACATGATCTCCGACTTGGAATTCATAAACTTTAGCTTTTTTATCAAAAAGTGCCTTCACCTGGTTCTGATGCTCTATAATCTGATCCACTACCATGGCTCATCGCTCAGTTAGCTTGGTCAGACACGTGATTCTTTTGTTGACTGAGCTTTCGAAGGTTGAGTCTTCGATTGCTTTAGTTAACTTGATCGCTGGTAGTTCAAGGGTGATGGGAATTTCCACATTCAATCCATATAGAAGCTAGAAAGGCAACATACCTATAGGCCTTTTGGGTGTTATTCTATCTACCCATAAAGCATCATACAATGCTTTGTGCCATGTTCTCTAATTGTCATCCACCAACTTCTTGATAATAGTGACTAGATTCTTATTACTCGATTCTACTTGGCCATTTCCTTGAGGGAAATAATCTAAAGTGTGGGATAGGTAATCCCATAATAAAATCAAAATTCATTAATTTCATGTGATGAAAAATAGGCCACATTATCTATTACAATCTTGAGTGGGACCCCAAACCAAGAGATGATATTTTCTTTGAGAAAACTGCACACCACTTAAGACATAGCGTGCTTGGTTGGGATGGCCTCCACCCACTTAGTAAAGTAATCTGTTGTCATGAGGACATAATCATGTTCAGCACTTGAAGATGGGTTGACTATGCCAATGAAATCAATACCCTACTATTAAAATGGTTCCTTGATTACTACTAGCTTAAGAGGCAATGCAAGTAGTTTAGGCTTTCCAATGAACTGCTGGCACAATTCGCACCTATGCACCCATTTGTAGGCATCCTAGAATAGCGTGGGCTAATAATACCTTGCTCAAAAATTTTTGCACTATTACTAGTGCAGAAAAATGCCCTCCATAGGCCAAATTGTGGAAAGACTCTAAGAGTTTTTCTTGTTGCACCTTATCAATATAATAAATAAATGCCCCATCTAGGTTTCTCTTGTAAAGACCATTATCCCACAGAACATAACCAATTGATTTTAATTTAACATTCCATTTCTCTTTATTAGAAAGATGAGTGGAACACTCACCATATGTCAAAAAATGAGCAATGTCAGAATACCACTCATCAGTAGTTGCAACAAAGAGGACCGTATGCACACCTTCGATCTCTACTTCTCTATTTTGTACTTCACTTGGAATGCTATTGGTGATCAATTGGCAAAGACCTTTTCCTCATATGAGCTTGGTAGGTTTGATGTCCAGATCAAACTCTTGAGTCTTGGTAATCTAGTTACCTCTCTTCATATTGAACTCTTGCTGAGTTAAAATAGATTTTACTATTGTGTTTGGTATGAGAACTTCGGTGTGAGAGTTTAGGATATAAAACTAGAAATGCTTGACCGCTTTGACCACTACATATGCATGCTTCTCCATAAGAAAATATTTCAGCTCATGAATCTTGAGTGGACAACTCATAAAAGAGATAAGAGATTCTACACCCTCTTGATTTTGTTGGACTAAAATAGCCGATAGTGTATGCTCAAAAGTATAACAGTATATTTTGAAAAATTTTAGTATAATTTGGACAAACCAAGACTGGTGAGCAGGTGATTACTTCCTTAATTTATTTGAATGCTAATTTGCCCTCATCAGTCCATCTAAATGTATCATTTCCTTTCATCATGTTGACAATGTGGCAGGTTTTTTCAGCAAACTCGGGAATGAATCTCCAAAGAAAATTTGCCTTTCCAAAGAAAGAGTGAACTACAGTCTTACTGGTAGGTAGAGTAAGTTCTTGGATGGACTTGACTCTCTCTGGATCAATTTTAATACCTTCTTGGGACACAATGTGTCTGAGAAGCTTCCATTTAGTTACTCTAAAGATAGATTTCTTTGGGTTTAAAGAAATACTATTCTGACAACAGCATTCCAGTATCCTTTGCAAATGGTGAGCATGCTCAGAATGATGTTTTAAAAACACTGTCAGATCATCCAGGTATACTACAATAAATTTTCCCATTTCATCCTTGAAAGTGAGATCCATCACCCTTTGAAATGTGGCACCTACATTTATTAGACCAAAAGGCATTCTTCGATAAGTGAAGGTGCCCCAAGGTGTGGTGAATGTTGTCTTATGCTGATCTGTTTTTCCAACTTTGACTTGATTGTACCCCAAAAAACCATTTAGCATTGATAACATTTCTGAACCTGTTACCATCTATATAACTTGATCCATGATAGGAAGAGGGTAGTTATATTTTAAAGACAATTGATTTAAGATTTTGAAATCCACGCAGATTCGAATTTCACCATTCTTCTTCCTGATAGGCACTATGTTGGCAATCCATGTTGAGTGATGGATTGGGAAAATCATCTAAGCATCAAGCATTTTTTGTATCTCAACTAAAATAGTACTTGACATTTTTAGATTATATTGCCTTGACTTTTGCTTGTAAGGTATTGAGTTTGCCTTCAGAGGAATGTCATGGTGAATGTCATTTGGCTTGAGTGATTTTAGATCAGCATAGGAATAGGCCAATACATCTATATATTGATGAAGTAAACTAACAAGCTTAAATCTCTCCTCGAGAGTGCAACATTTCCCAATGTTTATCATTTTAGGATCTTGCTTGGTTCCCAAGTTTATCTGATTAAAATCTTGAGAGGAGTTTGAATCTGTTCGCTATTATTTAATAAACTTGTCATGGTTATCAAACAACTTCTCTAGGAAAACCAGGCCTTTGGGAATCTTATTCCCCTTAAGCTGTAAGAAATCCTCACTTGTATTCGTATTTGACTCAAGAGTTGCTTCACATTCTCAGAGTTCGCTACCTTCAAAATGTAGTTGTTCAAAACTATCCTTTTGCTCCAAGAAGGTGATGATTTGATCATCATTGTTAAATACTTGCCAATGGCCATCATTATTAGGTACACTTGGCCAAAAGACCAGTTCAATAGTGTACATATCTCCTTTAAAGTCTGGGTGAGGAACTAAGAGAGTAGCAGAGATAGCCAATGCATCCACTCGGTCATTGAATTCACTTGAAATGACAGAGATGTTGAAAGCATCAAAGTTTTCAATTTGATCCCAAACTAGATTGTGATAGTGGCACAACCTTTCATTTTTTGTCTGATAGAGGTTTCTCACCTGGCAGACTACCAACTCGGTGTCCCCTTTAGGATGGAGTAGCCTAATGCCGTTTTCTCTGGCAGCCTGTAATCCAAGCAACATGGATTCGTACTCAGCTGTGTTGTTGGTATTGTTGAACTACAATTTGTAGTACAAAGAAATAATATCTCTCTGAGGAGATACCAACACAACCTTGGCTCTCAAACTAGTAGAAGAGTAGCTACCATCAAATTCTAAGGTCCATACCTTGTTAGACATTACTTTTTCTTTGAAAACTCCTTCATTTGGGGGAAGAGGTTCTTTCATGTGTTCATTTTGACTATGTCAGCTGAACACAATCTCAAGTTATCACCCATAAGAGTTTCATCAGATGCCCCATGGATCTCATCTATAGATAGGAAGTAGTTTCCCATGCTTGAGGACTCAAATAAAATTTGAGCTTTTGGTGCCGACGATCAGGTAACTACATACCTTGCTTCTTTTTCATGAAGCAACTTCTTCATGACACCTTGAATTGGGATTCTTGCTTCTGACAAGTCCATACTTAGCTCACCTCCAACATCTTTGTAGTAATTTTGCCTGAGCAGGATACCGTTAGACGCTGGAACATCAGCCACTAAAATTGTCTTTTTTATCCACTTTTTTGGAAAAGCTATGAAAGCAAATTGAGCATATTTTATTTGACCAAGGAGGGGAACTTACTTATTTTTCATAGAAAAACACCTCCCAAAAGTTTTGGTCAGAGTTAGGCCAAGAGAATCTGCCACCTTCATGGGCATGACATTATCTGAGGCTCCAGAGTCTATAATACAATTACTCAGTTTATAACTATTTATTAGTAGGGAAACATAGAAAGGTTCTATTTTCCCAAGAGCAATAGGAGGAGTCACAACAAGATTGTTTTGGGCTGGTTTGTCTTTATGGGGATCATGAATGGCCTTCAAAAAAATTTGTCCTATGGGGATGACTTTGTTTTTTATGTATTCTACTAAGCTATCAAATTGTTCTGGGTTAGCCCTCAAATATTCAATCTCTATCATTTAAATTTTAGTCTTTTTAGCATGATCAATTATATCAAATAATTGAAAAGAACTTGAGATAGAGGAAGAGGGTCCATCTTATGGAACTTTAGCAAGTGTGACACTGGTCTGAGCAATAGAAGTGGAAGGTATGGGGTGATTGGAGGTACTTACTTTTTTATGAATTACCTGATCTTTTGATTGTAGAGGCAATGGAGTCCCTCCTTTAGCGATGAAAACCACTAGCTGGGGTTCTTCCTCTACCTTTCCTTTGTTAGTCTGTGAAGCTAACTAATTTTAAGATCTAGTGAAAATAGCGTAGGATCCATCCAAACCCTCCCCTTTACTTCCAACTTCATCCTGGTAATCTAAGAAACTGATATTAGAGTCGCTAGCTAATTCTTCTTCCTGCTCATCGAAGAGATTAGCATCATCTTATTGGTCCAACTGAGGTTGGAGTGAATAGTTGTGTTTAGCCTCTAGATAACTGACCGTAGAATTTGTAGGTGTTGCTTCAATGGCCAATTTCCCTAGAGGGGGAGGCAGGCGATTTGGTTGCCCTTGGTTATGGGTAGCATTACCCTGATACTACTAATTTTGGAATGTTCTCCTGGGCATATCATGATAGGTAAGGGTAGAAGTACCTTGGGATATTTGTCTCTTCAAAGCTATTAGTTCATTTGTCAATTTTTTCACCATAGGATCTGTAGTGCATGTAGAAGAGCTTTCAGTAGATGAAGAGAATCTATTTTTACTAGGGTCTTTTTTGATCTTACCTACCAAAATAAGATCATCTTCGATCTTAGTAGCCAAATTTTGAGCCAATGCTAAATCCATAGGGCCAGCTCACCTCAATAGAAAACTCACTTTGGGAAGCTATGAGTTGATGAAAAAGCACTTGAGATTCTCCGGTGTGGGTCGAGCCACAGTTGGAATCCGATTCAACTTGTTGAATTTAGCTATGAAATCCCTCATGGGTTCCTAGGATTCTTTTTTCATCTATGTTAGCTATGCTAACAAAGCATATGCATCTTTAGCAGGTTTAAACCTGGCTTTGAATTTGGCTTTGAGTGTATCCCAGTTAGTTGCTGACCTAGCCTGTAGGTGATATAACTAATCCATAGCAGCTCCTTGTAGGGTTTCTACAAAAAGTCTCACTACTACATCCTCAAATTACACACCGATTACACTACATGCTATGGAGAAAGTGGTAATATGCTCATCGAGATGAACCTTTTTGTCACCAAAAAACTTAGGAATTTATTTTTCTAGAACTATGAGGTAGTTCATGCAAAGGTGCAGTCAAATTAAGAGGACCAAAAGAATTACCCCATGGGCCTTGAGCCATTATGATAGGATGATTAAATGGTGGGATAAAAAACTTTAGTGGAGTATTTATAGGTAGGGCATGATTAATAGTAGGAAAAGAAGTTTTGCCTTACGTTAGTGACCTGATAAGGTTAGGAGGAAAAATCCTAGACCATTGGATGAAAGGTGACGGAGGAAAGAGATCAAAGTTGCTCTACTGTGCCAACTCAAATATGGGGTCAAAAACACCCTTGGCTCTCTGGCTTCTTGTGTAGTGTGGAGTTGCCAGATTTTAAATTAAAAAGGGACCAAAACTACTTCAAGTTGAAGCTTGAGGCTTCAAAATGCACATTTGTAATCCCCAGTGGAGTAGCCAAAAGCTGTTGGGTGAATATTTTGTCATCAACTAACTAATGACAAAATGGGTATATCAACCACAACATAGGGAGATTTACGCCATGAAAAGTGTGGGTTTACCAGAGCTAGATGAGGTAAATCTCTCCTCTCATTAAGTAGAGGTTCTTTATGAATACTTATATGCTATATGTATATATAGAATTAAGCAAAAAATAACCAATGAGGTGGTATAACAGCATATACCTCTTTTTTTAGAGGTGATGTATGAGGAGAAAGAGAGAGAAATCTTGGTAGTGGGTCAATAACATCCCTCTTCTTTCAGGAATGGTATCCAACCTATAGCAGGAAATCACCTAAAGTAAATAACAAAAGTTAACAAAGAAACTCACGTAAGCATAAAGTCTTCCGTACCTTCCTTCATTGATTCAGAACAAGCATAACCATAGAGTGAAATGAAGCACAACGTCTTTGCCTAAAACTAAAAAGATAACTAAATCACAAAGATAAAAATAGCTCAAAGTCTATCTTCTACCTTTTTAGAAATGTTCTTAGATAATATTAACACACTCACTTTGCTTATTAAATTAGATAAACAAGATATTACAAAGAAAAAGGACATAAGAACTATTTCCTAAATAATACAGATAATTTCAACCCCAAGTCTAAAATAAACTTGCTTCTCATTCATTTAACAAAATATGATTTACAAGTTTGAGCACAAAGTCTCAAAAAGTGTTTCAATTTCGGCAGAGTTTTTGCTCTCTATTATCCAAGATCTTCTTACAAAAGAGGTCTCCACTATATATAGGGAGAAACTCTCAAAATTTAGAAAATAATAAAATATAAAAATATATTAGTCAAACATGACTCATCTTTGACTTTGAGATATTTTTCTAAACTTTTTACATGTAATTACATATTACAAAATTGCATGCACTTTTCACAAGACAAAAGTGCATAAGGAAAGAAGAAGAGAGAAGGGGGAAAAAGTTTAGTTCTTACTACCATGTTTCTTTACATGAGCATCATACATATTAATAGATGCCTAAATTCCTATACTGTCTGGCACAACCGTGTTCTTGGAGATGACCCTGGCTCTGATTAAAGCATCCTTCAATGCTATGATGGCCTTAGCATGACCAATTAACCTAGATTTCAGATTATCCAAAGTCAGCTAAGTATCTAGGATATTGTCCATAGAGGTCATTGAGAAGGCCTTTTCTTCAAAATCTCTTTAAATCATCTCTTTAAAACTTTAGATCATTTCTTTAGCTGAGAGAAATTGGTTATCTCTAGAAGTGAGGTTGTAAGGTAGTTCTTCTAGTTTATTGAGCAGGCCTGTGTCACTCTTCTCACTAGCATCCCTGGATGCTTTGAGATCCTCAATTAAATCCTTGAGTACTTGGATCCTAAAGATTAGTGATTCTTGATTTCAACATAAGAGTCCTTGCTAGAGATGACACCGATAGATATCAAGGTGCTTTTCTTCAAATCCTTCATCTCCCTCCATTTGCTAAGATATTTTTTTGAGCTATCAACTTCTTGAGAGATAAGAGAGACAAGGTCATCTAAATTTGCCCTTACTTTTTTCATTTTTTCCATCTTTTTAGCAACCTCTATAGGCAAAGAAACTCCCTGAGTATGCATTTTTTCAACACAGTCCTCTAGGACTTTCCCCTTTAAATAAGTCTTCTCTGCCTTTTGAATGACAGGGTGATCTACGGAGAAGGCCTCTGGGGTTACCACTTCAGGGGGAAGAGTTAACCTCCTTATTATTGTCATCAACTGCTCTATCTTGGCCTTGTAATAATCTTTCATCTCCTTTTCTCGGTCAAATTTTTGGACCATGATGTCCATAGCAGACTGAAGGTCACTTTTCACACTTTTGTGAGTAACTTTGCCAAGTTCAACACGAGAGATGGAATAGCTGCTCATTTCAAAACCATCAAGGGTTGTGTCTTGTAGAGGCTTAGCTATTTCCAAAAAAATTTGCCCTTTTTCTTCAACTAATTTTGAGAGGATCCTCAGCCTTTTAGGAGCCTTAGCTTTTACCGGCACTATTTTGCCAAAATTGAAGTCATCTGAAGAGATGGCTAACTTCTTTCTTTTGGGTGTGAAATCTGACATCCATGGTAGGAGAGAAGTACCTATCATAGCAATGGTTCCCTCAGCTAGCATTACGATGGCAACTTTTACACTGCTAGTGGTGACAGTGGTCACAGTTGGAGTAACAGGCAAAACTATATCGGCCATAAATTCTAGCTCTTATGCAGAATTCTCTCCCAGATTGAAAGAAGGAGATGACAAATTAGGAATGGACCCAGAGGAGCGAGGAGTACCTCTATAAGCGCCCTGAGGATTGACAAATATAACTCTAGAAGAAGAGGTGGCTCAAGAATAAGGAAAACTGATAGGAGAGAGAGGAGAAGGGGGCACCACAGGAGACTGAGGTGGAGAAGGAGAGACACTTTTGAGAGGTTGTGCCCTTTCTTGGGAAGGTAGAGGCTCATTCTTTTGTTGTTCTGAAGGTTGATCATCTGTCTCCATTGGTTGGGTTGCTTGTGCCTGAGAGCTCTGTTCTATAATTCTTTTAGCCACCGCTTCTGGCTTTTCAGTAGTTTTTGATTTCTTAGAAACAAAGATGATTCTAGGCTTGTGAGGCCTAGATGGGGAAGGAACATCACCTTTGTTTTTAGTTCTATTTTATGCTTTCTTCCTCATCTCTACTTGGAATTCAGCCTTGGATCCTGTGATAAATTCTTTCAGGATGATCCCTTTGGCTGCTAACCAATCATTGGTGTTAGCCAATATTGGTTCAAATCTTGTCCTCAGAAAAGTTAGTTCCTTCTGAGACCACTGAGTTGGAGGAAGAGGGGAGCCAACAATCTTTTTGGCTAGGTACTTGCTGTTGATAATGCTCCCATCATCGACCAAATTAGAGGGGATCTCTCTAGGCCCCAAATATTCAATTTGTTCTAGGGTTAACTTGTTATAATCCATTCTTCTGACTTCTTCAGTTGTCCTCAAGTCTATCTAGATGTCCTCGATCATGGGCTCATAGAATTGAGTCTTCCACCTGATCTTGTCCTTGACTCCCCTATAGTCAAATTTATCCCTTCTCTTAAACTATTTTAGAGTGATCAACTACATTTCTATTCCCCTGACTTTAGCTTTGGCTGCTATCGCAATAGAATACCTACCAATTTTGATTGGAAACCTAAAACCTAGCTTTTTCAGCTCCATTTGCCTCGTATGCATGATAACCAATTGTTAGCAAAGCTCCATTAGAACCAACTTGTCAGAAGAGAATTTTGGGAGCATATAGGGATAGCCTTAGAAAAAGCCAATCCAAAGATAGCAGAAGGTGGAAAACTAAAATAACATGCAACCATAGTCACTAATGACTGTCTAAGCCTCATCTGATACTCTCTTCTTCTCAAGCTAAGGGTCAAAGAGGCATAAAACTATGGAAAAGAAAGCATCATTTACCATTTTGAAATGGTGGGTTGACCATTGAAGCATTAGTTGGGGGTAATATGAGTAGACCGGGGTGGTCTTTCTATCCCCTTCAGTTGTTAAACCAAGAAAAGTTTGCATTAAAGCAGTTATGTACATAAGGTACAAGGTCATATAGAACTTGGAAGAAGTTTATACCTTGGTCAGTTGCTCATGGAGGGCATTGTTGATCTATTCACCCTAAAATATGACCTATTTACCATGAAGGATGATCTTAATGAATGGGTACATCCATTCATGGAACTGTGAGGAAGATGGGAGGCCTCACACTCTGCTAAGAAGGGTGATCAAGTCACTGACTTCTTCAATGAAATCACTTCTAGGAATGTTCTACGGCCATTTAAATAGACTGGTTGTAGGTGTCTTCAGCCTTCTATTATTCATGAATTTCTTTGCCCTTTCAAGGTCCTTGTCATATTCCTTTTGGGCTTCTACGAAGTCAATCTTCAGTACTTCAGTAGCAAGAGGGCACAGGAAGACTTTATCTATGAATTTTTGATCCAGACGAATGATCACATTACCGCTGGCATCTAAGACTGACCTTGTCTTTTTGTTGTAGAAGCAGGCACATTGGAGGATGAACTCTATATGATGTGCTTGCCACTGGGAAAGTAGCAACCAAGTGGATGTTGATTTCAATGATCCTTCTCAATTTGAAACTTGGGTTTGTCACCTTCGTTTGAGATACGAACTTGGTCATGTCCACATGGCCAATTTTGGTGTCCCTAATGTCATCGATGTTGAAGGTAACTAAAGTGATTGGAAAGACGCCCTAGTACTTTTACTTCATTGTCTTTGCTTTTTTTGGAGACGCTTTAGACATTAGAACTAGCCTTGGTCAAATAGGTGTTGACGAGAAAGAATTCTTTAAAAGTACTACAGTCATGATCATGAATTTAGAGGAGAGTGGATGAATTGGGGAATCTACATTTCAAGTGATCATGACCAATGGAGGGCACTTAAAAAGGCTGGGTCAAAAAAAGGTGTAGAAAAGGAGGGAGGAAGGGAAAGAAAGGAAAAAACAAAAAAATCCTCTAGAGTTATAAAAATCTAGAGGAGGAATACATGGGCGGTGAAAATTGCCACCCTTGCAGGAGGAATTGACAGAAAGTAAGGGTGGTGAAATTCACCACCCATGCAGGATCAACCTACACAAGCGGTAAATTTTATGGCCTCTATAGGTCAGGGAAATAAAAGTAGGGGCAAAAAAATTTTCCACCCCTGTAATTTGGGCATGCATCAGTGGCAAAATTTGTCGCCGATGTAAGTCATTGGCAAGGATGGTGCATGGGTGGCAAAAATCGCTGCCCGTGCACGAATGGGTCAGCACGGGAGGCAAATTTCACCACTTGCGAAGGTAAAGAATGGGTGCTAAGATGCACAAGTGGTGAAAATCACTACCCATGCGGGTTTGGTGAGAAACTATAGATAGAGGTGAGGGGTAGTGAAAACTGCCATCCCAACACGGGAAGAAAGATAGGAAGTCTGACGTGGAGGGGGAGGTGGGAGATGGCAAAAATTGCCACCCTCTTAAGAGCAGTCTAACTAGTCAAAACAAAAACAAAAACACTCTAATAAAACCAAAAGAATAAAAAAAAGCAAAGAAAGAGGAAGGAAAAGACAATAAAAGCTAAAAACAAGACCTACCTAGAAAGCCACGCACACTATGAGATTAAATCTGCCAAAATGCACTTTAACTCATTCGTCAGATCACCCAGATGTAAAAGGCAAGAGGAGAGGAGGAATAATGAGAAGAAATGAGGCCCAAATCAGATTATATGGGGAGAAAAACAACTCCAACAACCTGCCACATGCAGCAATAAATGCCACGCATGGAAATTGAGGCATGCATGGGTGGCAAAAATTTCCGCCCTTACATGTCTGATTTGAAGGTCAGACGCAGGGGTGGCAAAAATTATTGCCCTTGTAGGCAGGATGCAGGGGCAGAAAAAATTGCCACCCTTACGGTCAAAAATGTAGGGGTGGCAAAAATTGCTGCCCTTGCATCTCAAAGGAAAAATGCACTGGCAGCAATTTTTGCCACCCATGCACAAAAATGGAAGAAAAGACACCAAGTCTGAAAGAGGCAGTTAGGAGGAGGGGGGTTCTTGGTCGCAATGAGATTGTAACCACTCTCACATTTTTGGGAAAAGATGAGAATGAATTAAAAACCCACCTCAAAAAAAAACTTAGAGAGATGAAAGATGAAATGGACAAGTTTCGTAGGGGGTTGTTCCCAAAAACGTGCTAAGCTGATTTTGGAAACAACACATTCCTCACCTAGCATTCATACCAATGATCTTTCAAAATATCAAAGATTCTATAGTTATTCTTATTTCCACTTTAGTCTTAAGGACTACACATCTAAAATTATGAAATACTAAATGAGTAACCCAAGATCCCAAATTTATAAGCTATAATCTAGGTCACTATTGTACTTACTTTCCACATATTACATGATTCACACAAATCAACACATTAGGGAAAACTACATCAGTATAAGGCCCTCTTCAATGTATTATTTATATAGGTAACACACATTGACATAGGGGTATTTGGTGTTAATTAGAAACCATGTGCCCACTAACCCATTTTTTCCAAGGAATCATTCAAGGGAAAAGAGAAGAAGAACCATGGTTTTGATAAATAACTAAAAGTGATAGTCTATGAATAAGATCTAAATGAATTTGGTAGAAGGCAATAAAATACCATAAAAACCCAACTAATGGATTAAAAAAAGATTTATATTATGGTATAGACACTAATGTCAACATTAGGACACCATCATCAGTGTAGGTGTCCAATTTGGATGCAAATGTCTTGTGATTAAACACAGTCAAGATTCAAAGGGAACAAAACACATATATTTCTTACAATCCTATGATGTTTTTTGATCATTATCATATTCCATAATAGAACATCAACCAAGATATGTTATTCTTTATCCCTTCAATAATTTTTACTTGTTATATTTATTTCACATGCTAAATTAGAAAAATATATATCATTGAATTTACTTTAGTGTAAATTTGAATATTACAATACTACATTCAAAAAACATTTATTGATTGTATGTTTCTATTTTGAACTCCAAAAAGCATAAAATATTTTTTGAACCCATCTCTATTTGTTGAAAAAAAATCCTAGTTTGTATATTAGGGTTTTCTCCTTATTCAAAAGTTTACTTCAGATTCTTATATTTATTTTTCAAATCTGATTATGTGGGCATAGATTAAATAATTATTTTCTATCTTTTTTTATATAAGCATTGTGATTTCTTTCTTTCTGATTGGAAGTGTAGTTATGTATGTCCTTAGTCAAGATAATAAAAAGTATCATCCTTGGGATAGTTTGTTTAATGTTCATAATTATCAATGTCCTTCATATGAGGTTCTTATGGAATATCAAAAACAATCTAAAACCAGCTCTTTTCCCTATATCTATGATAATGAAAACACTAATTATGAAAATTCAAGTTTAACTAATTATGTTTAAAATAACATGTATCCATATGGTTATGAATATGACCTTGAATTTGAATATGAGGAGCCTCTTTCCATTACTTCTATTGCCAATAGAAAAATGCCTAAAAATTAAAATTGATTCCTTTTATTAAAGGTAATATAATAAATATGAAAGAAGTTAGCATTAAAGATGATGAATATGTTTCATTCCTAAATTCTCAAGATGAATCTAAAATTGAATGTTTTCCTTATGTTTCACATGATGAAAATGTTGAAAAGGCTGTGTGTAATTTATTTTCAAAATAATGATAGTGTTGAAAATATTGTTCTTTCTTGGGATCACTCCAGTGAAAATAGTGAAACTATTTATCCTTTTCCTATGATACATCATGAAATTTAAACCAATGTTTCACCTTGAAATGATAATGATATTAACATTAATGCTATTAAAATATACATTTGTCTCTTTATGCATAGGTGTTCCTTTAACAAATATTACAAAACCATGTAATGATCTTATTTTAGATGGTGATAAAGAGTCTATAATTCCTATGTTTCATATGAATGGTACCTTAAAACCTGTAATACAATATTAAACTCTTATTATTTTATTTTATTTATTATGACTACCATATGATATTTGAAATAATTCTACACTCTTAACCTATAAATTTCTTCTCATGGGACTATTTTTTAAGAGAATACATTAGTAGATCAAACTATTGCTAAAGATATATCTGAGCATCGTTACCCTTCAAACTTTATTATGACTATGTTATCCACCTTTGATGTTAAATTGGATCCTAATATTAAATTATAATAATATATAAATTCATTTTAACATTAGGCGCAAAATGGAAGCTTTCTCTTAAAGGCTTTTCATCGTAGCTTAAACCAAAGGGCTCTTGATTGGTTTCATAGCCTTCCAAATAGTTCCTTGTCAAATTTCAAAAACTTAAAAAATGTATTTATATGGAATTTTCATATTTCTAAATTACTCAAGCTACCATTATAATGTTTTCAATCATTTGAAAAAATATGAAATGAGTATATACAAGACTATGTTATTTGATTTAAAGATGTTTTGTATTCCCTAAATCATACACCCTCATATATTTGGAAATAAAATTTTATATTTAGTAGAGGTATTATTTCTCCCCTAAGAGAATGATAATTTCATAATCCATTTTATTTATTTAATACATTATATAGGTATGTGCAAAAATATGCATTTTCTCTAATGAATACTCAAACCAGGTTACATATCTCTTCACTAAAAATTGTGCATGATAAGAATCATATTTCCAAGGAAAATCAACAAGATATAAAAGATCATGAACCAATTAAAAAAAACTATTTATAACCAAAAACATATGATAAAAAATAAAGGATAAACGTATTTAAAACATGAAAATAATGTGTTTATAGAGTATCTTCCATAGTTAGACCATATACCTCTACCAAATGACAACCTTTTTAGTTTTATTGGTATCATGTTAGACCACATGATATATTGCACACACTATTGGATAACTGAGTGATAAAAATTCCTCCAAATTATCATCACCCACTAAATATAAATTAAAATTTTAAAGGACAACTCATTTTCACTTACCATGGTATAAATGGGCACCGATATAATGATTGTTGCTCTTGAGAAAAAGCTTACATAGTTAGCCGATCAAACAAATATTACATTTTAAAAATATGTATCTAAACCTAATTCAAATTATTATTATTGAGGTTGTTCTAATATGTTTGAGACATCCCATGCTACTCATTTTAAGGATCACATGGTATATCAACCTTCACATAAGGTGACCAATACTAGAAGTCCTCCTAGTACACCATCTCCTAGGACTGATCTCTCCCACACTAATACTACTAAGGAACCATTGGTCATTCAAGTCCTTCATAAAGAGATGCATGGAGAAGGTGAACCCCAAAAAAATATATGGTTACCTAAATAGATACATATATATTATTAGGATATTTTATATAAATACTTTAGAGTCAGCAACAAAAACCAAACTAGTAGTTTTATTATCATATGATCATTATTGTCAATATTTCTTGTTTCCAACCAATTTTCATTGCATACAGTTATTACATCATTACTAAGAAATTGAAAATATAATTAAAATTAAATATCTTAATCCACTGTGTAATTTACCATATCTAAACACATATTATAGAAATAAATACAATTAATGGATACACAATGAATAAAGAACTAAATGTACACTTTCATGTAATTTAAGAATACTAAATACTAACCTACCAAAGGAACATGATACAAATTCATAATTATACTACACACCATATGAATATATCAAGCACATGTAAAAATGTTCCTATTATTACTATTTGAAATAAACCATAGATCATGATATATTGTATAGTGACAAATATGTCACCTATACATGTTATGTTAATTGCACCAAGTACCAAGAGTGGATACCTATGAACATCCATTATATGAAATCATAGGATAATTATTTATTTTCACATATTAACAAAATATCAAAATAATTAAATATTAAAAAATAAAAAAATATTTACATCATTTACATGTTCTATTGGCTCCATAACATCTATGTGTTAGTTCCATGTTAATATATGGCATATCACTTACTGTTACATACACATGTGTCACACTTCTATGTGAGTGTGATATAAGATTACATAGATACATAATCTATTCTTATTTTAGATTTTGGATATTTAATCTACTCATGTAATATGGAAATTGAGGTCATACATTTATATGATCATGATACTTTCATGTTATATCATTCTATGGTCACTTTACATTATCATGTTTTAATCTCATGTATGTACTTACACATGCATTTATCCATAATTATATATTTTAAAAGGTAATTGATATGATATATGCTTTAAATTTTTTATAAGGTTTTTGATCCATGGTATACTATGATATGTTTATATTGTTTGCTTATGATTTCTTTTATGCACTTCCTTGAGTGCCTCACCTTGATATTGTCTTGCTTATTTGATCATTTAAATATGCTCTTTTATTTTCAACCCACGTTAATTTGTATGATTTATTTAAAATATTAACATGTAATTTTTTGTTGTATGGAAATTTTAATGTGTAATCTTTGATTTTATGAACATTTAACTAAGGCATGTCCCTTTGATTATGCAAAAATTGAACATGCCCTTTGTTTACGATCTCCTTGGACCATTAACTTTTGACTTGATTTTGAGTTCAGTTGTGTGTGTGATTGATTTTATATTTGATATTTTAATGTTAATATATATAAATTTACATTATCTTTGTCAATCATCTTAGACCTTCATGTTATCACATTGTTATATTCACTTCAATGCTAATTTACCTAGACATGCTCTTATATATGCTACATGGTTACATTTACTGATTATTCAATTGTCATACCTTTTTGAGGTGAGGTAACTAATGATTTATATTAATACCTCACCTCAAAGGTAGGGTAATATTAATGGGGGAATGTAATAGAGTCATGTTTTATACATTTGTCACACTTTTCATATTTAGTGGGGGCATGCCATATAGTCATGACTTTCACACATTTAAAATTTCAAATTCAATGGAAGCATACTTTGGAAGCATGTTATCCACACTTATTTAGTATTTGGTATTTATATAAACTTTTAGATTCAGTTTGGGTATGTCATATAGGCATGGCTTCCACACATACACAATTTTAGATTTAATGGTGCATTCTTTGGAAGCATGTTCTCCACACTTAATCAATATTCAACATCTTTAGATTATAGTGGGGGTATGTTTTGGAAATGTTTCCTCCACATAATAATTATTTAAATTTTCATATTTTTCCACATATATTTGGGGAATGATTTGGAATTATGTTCTCAACACTTACATAGTAGTTGAATTGGCCAAATCACATAGTTATATAATTCAAATTCACATTTGTGGCATAATTTTATACATTGGTACCATTATTATACATAATTTTAGCATGAGACATTTTTAAGGTGCATATGTTATAAAATTTGATTATAATATTACAAAATAAAAATTAGTTTCATATTTTAAAACACTCTCAGGGACTATCATAACCCATCAAGATGTAATTTTATGGATTGTATTGAGTCAATCTACTGTAGTAGTTAGCTCACTTTTGGTATGGTTGAGGTGATTAAATCAGTTAATATTTCAATGTTTTTTAGGTTGGAATTAATTGTATCATCCACCCTTAACAATTTGATAGTATTAGTTAACTTTTTTCACTCATGCTCACCAACATATAAGTATGATTTAGTTGCATGTTTGAGTTAATCTCAGTTGTCAGGTGGTAATTCCCCTTTTCTTCAAGGTTGGAGGCATGTTCCTCCCAATATTTATTTATCTATATCTTCTTGGATATATGAAATTTATAGATTTATATATATTTTTCCTAATCTCTTTTTTATTTCCTTAAAATGATACATATCTCAAAGCAATTTTCCAATAGTCAAGGCAATTACATCGATACACAAGGGTACTCCTAAACCTTGATCTTTAAATTTAAATCTTCTAAATACTTTAAATTTTATATTATATAAACTGATTATGTAATATAACATGATTTTATTTGTATTTTAATCCCCATTAAAGTACTCAGGTTGGACTCAAGCAAAGGTAAGGTGTGTTATACACACACATGTACACATTTCTTTTCCTTTAAACCAACAATTTCATTACTAGATTAATGGTGGGGGGAATTTAGATAATATTTATGGATTATATAGCACCTAAATATTTTAAACTTGGTAAACTCAAACCTTGGTTGTGTTTCAAGTTATAATTAATGTCATGTGTCTATGGACTATCATTGATGTCAAAGGAAGTATGAGATCTTGAGTGTTCAATAAGGCATACATAGTGAAGTCTGATAAAATGAGTGATCTAAAACTTGTGAGTGGTATGTGTCATTATTTCAATACTTTTTATGAAATTATAATATTTATATAGTGGTATGAAGGTCTTTAAGAGGTATGGAACCTAGTAGACTTATGTGTTTAGACTAGTTCTTGAGCATAAACATAGCTTGTAGAGCCATAATGATGTTGATACAAATATGTATGAGTTTAAATGTGTGTAATAAGTGGTATAGAATATGAAAGCATGTTTTAAATTTTTTACACGTGTATAAGACAAAGAATCTTTCAATGTCAGATAATGAGGCTAAATCCTTGTATGAGAGACTTAGTGTGAAGACATGGGATTGGTAGCTAGTTAAGATGATAAATGTGAGACATATGTGAACATGGATGGAATATTAATAGCATGGTATGAGTTAATTTGAGATGTTTATGAGTTTTTGAGAGTATAAAAATAATTTATCAAGTGTGTTCAAAGGTCAAAATGTAACTAACAATCCCATACCTAATGTACATAGAGACCTAGTGAGGTCTAATGAAGAGTTAATTTGAGTTTTCAAAGTGGTATATCCCATGTGATAGTTTAATGATTATTTATAGGTTTATTAAAAGTTTTTTATAAATTTTTAGGCCCTAAATAAAAATAAAAATCAATAAATCACATTTGAGGGTCTCTTATGTATGTAGATTGAAGGTTTCCAAGCTCAATAAGGAAGTTTAAGTGCTTATTGGCATGTGTGACAATTTCATGTGAATATGATAATTTTAGGAGAGATGTAAAATTTCCATAATAAGTATTTCCAATCATTTTTTGGCATTTGAGGGATAAATTTGTATGAAAAATCATTAAGGAGGTTAGCTGGTCTAAAACCCTCTTAATGACCTGATTAGATAAAACTTATTGAAAAGGGCCTAGAATGGATTGGAAAATATTTTTTAATGTTTGGGTAATTTATATAACTCTTCTAGGTATTTTTAGGTGGCATTGGTATGTCTGGGTAGTGAGTAGAAGCTACAAAAAATTGCTTATTTTGGAATAATTTAATGCTATAAATAGATTTGACCAGGTCAACACATGTAAATGGTTAGAGGTTTAAGGTAAATATTTTTTATTTATTTCCATGGTGATTTGGTGTGTTATATCCTATATTTAAACCATTTTTTTCACCCAAGTTGACCTATTGCTAAGATGACAAAGAGTGAAAATAGTGAGAAAAAGCTAGTCAGAGTGAGAAAATGTTTAACGATGAGTTTCATATGATTAGAAAAGGATAAAAAATTTTGGGGTATTTTTTTAAGAAATATAAATCTTTTTATTTTTTTAATTTTTTTTTATTATTCTCACATATAAGCTATAATATTCTCACAAAGTGACTTATATATGTAAGTCAAGATAGTGAAGGTGTATGTTTTATAAAATGATCTATATGTTCAAAATTTGCTATTTAACCTCTATAAATTTGTGTTTGAATTTGATCTAGGGATATATAATGATAATAAAAATTTATTTTAATTTAAATTAATTTTATCTATAGGTTGTTTAATTCATGTTCACCATGATTGTTTCGTAAGCCAAGATGACTACTCTAGGTGTGCTAGGTGAGATGAAGAGTTTGACATTATATGATAAGATTCAGTCAATAAAATGCACCTTTTTTATGGTTTTTTTAATTAAAATTACCTATAAATTCTCTATTTAATGTGTATATATAGGTTAAGGTGTTGATATGTGGAAGATAAAATGGCTTAGAAGACTGTGTATGCATAGTGTAAGAGAGAGCTGAGAGATTGGTATATAAGACCAATAATTATTATTAGAAAATTTGATTTATCCATTTGGGAGTGATATATAAAAATTATAGAAAATATTAAGGATATATATATATATATATACATATATATATATATATACATATATACATATATGTATATATATACATATATACATATATGTATATATATATACATATATATATATACATATATGTATATATGTATATATATATATATATACATATATGTATATATGTATATATATATATACATATATGTATATATGTATATATATACATATATGTATATATGTATATATATATATATATGTATATATATATATATACATATATATATACATATATAAATATATGTATATATGTATATATCTATACATATATATATACATATATACATATATGTATATATATATATATATACATATATATATACATATATATATATATAAATACATATATATATACATATATATATATATATACATATATGTATGTATATATATATATACATATATGTATATATGTATATATATATACATATATGTATATATGTATATATATATATATATGTATATATATATGTATATATATATATGTATATATATATATGTATATATGTATATATGTATATATATATATACATATATACATATATACATATATGTATATATATATGTATATATATATATATATATACATATATATATATATATATACATATATATATATATACATACATACATACATACATATATATATATATATATATATATATATATATATATATATCTGTGTGTGTTTGTGTGTGTGTGTGTATATACGTATGTATGTCATGAGTGTGTCCTTAAAATTTATAAAAAAGAACTTTTACATGACTATGTTTTTGGAGGCTACAAGCAGTTTGGGTAGTCATCTAGGAGGGATGAGTTTGAGGTCCTATGACATGAGTTGTATAATATAATTTATATTAATATGTTACTAAGATACCCAAGGATATTTTTAATTCAATCATATTCATATAAATTTCTAGAAATAGTTTGGAGAGTCAAGAGTTTTTTACTGTAGTTTGACTATGTTTGATCATTTTGAGTGGTCATTTTGCAAGAGATGGTTTGAGGCTTGTTGGCATATTTAGTTAAGTAAAATGGATATAATGATTAAAATTATGTCATAAATTTTATATAATTTTTTTTTTCATATGTTCATATGTAAAATTTAAATGTATGCTTTAGTTTTGTAAGGCAGATTTTCTGGGTATGTGAAGGGTTAATGGCAAGTAGGCCTAATAGCTTAGTTCAAGGTGTGAAATGAATTAAATTGTGTTGGGTACCTAATGATATATTATTATTGGAATATTAAAATTATATTTTAGTTTTTTAAATTATTTTAAGAGATTCAAAATGTTACAATGGGTCTGACTGTAACGTGTGCCTTAGAGAAGGCCTAATTCATTTAGGTCTCTATTAGGCCTAATATGGTTTAGTCCTTAAGGGGTATGAAAGACATATGGAGTGGTTTTATGACTAATTTCATGTGTTTTTTGAACCATTAAAATTATAACTCAATAATTTGGAGTATATTAACCTACCAAGATGGGTGAAAGGAAGATTTGAGTATAAAAGCAAGGCTAATTGGCCTATTTATGCAAGTTAGACATGTGTGAATTTAAGTGAAGAAAAATAGATCTTGGAGGAGAAAAAATAATTCATTGAGGACCATCATAGGGATAATATTATCATACATGTTTATCTAACAAGAAACAAAAATCCTGTGTTCAATGGCTTAAAGAGGGTGATAGGAACACTACTTTTTTTCATCTCTCAGCTATGAAACATAGAAAAGCCAACTCAATAACTAAGCCTGTCCTAGATAATGGAGACATTATTATTGAGGATAATGAAATAGGGGAGCAAGCTAGGGTGTTATTTTAGAATCTTCTTATGGAAAAAAACAATAATGATAGAATTGATAGATCTATGAGTCAATTCATTGATAAAATCCCCTGTTTGATAAGAGAAAAAGATATTCTGGAAATGTTAAAGCTTGTATCTAATGAAGAAGTACATGATATTTTATTCTCCATGGGTGCTTTTAAAGCCCCAAGTCCTATTGGCTTTCCTCCTATATTCTTTCAAGAATATTGGGAGATTGTTGGAGTGGACCTCATGGCTGTAGTTCATGATTTTTTTAGATTTGGAAAACTTTTGAAATAAGTCAATAATACCTTCATTGTACTTGTTCCTAAAAAATCTCAACCTTTACACCTTGCTGATTTTAGATCCATTAGCTTATGCAACACTATGTATAAGATATGTACTAAATTTCTGGTTTTGAGAATTCAAACCTTGCTTGAAAAAATTATTTCTCCTACTCAAAAAGGTTTCATCCCGGGCAAATAGATTCTTGATGTTGTGATCACCACACATGAGACTATCCACTCCATGGATAAGAGCAAAATCCCTGGGATGGCCCTCAAGCTTGATATATCCAAAGCTTATGATAGAGTTTCATGGACTTTTCTATTCTAAGTGATTAGAAAATTTGGATTTAATGATAAATTACCTTGCTTATTATGGAATGCAGTCTCTTATGCTAAATTCTTAGTGCTGGTTAATGGTGTTCCTAGAGGGTTTTTCTCCTCCTCAAGAGGAATTTGTTAGGGAGACCCTCTCTCACCATACCTATTCATCATTATGGCTGAGGCACTGGGAAGATAAATACAAGATATAGTTTCAAAAAAGCTAGTATGCATCAAACCTGCCTCTTCCCTTCATCATATGGTTATACAATAGTTTGTGGATGATACCATCTTATTTGGCATCTCATTAGTGATCAAAGCTAAAATTTGGAAGAATATACTTAATTATTATGCCAGAGACTTGGGACAAAGAATAAATTTCTAGAAAAGCAATGTGTACTTCTTCAACACTCGCAATGAACTTAGACATATAATCATTGATATCTTAGATTATGCTAAGGTTGGCCTACCAGCTACCTACCTAAGTCTCCCACTCTTAGTCAAAGAGTTATCTTCAAGTTTTTGGAATGGTATTGTGGAACGTACACAGAGGAATCTTCTTGGGTGCAAGGGGAAACTACTCAGTAGTGCGGGTAAGCTACAACTTCTTTGGGCATCCTTGCAAGGTATTCCTACTTCATGTCTCTTTTTAAAATTCCTACATATTTTTATGAAAAGCTAGAACAGATCCAAAAGAAATTTTTATGGATGGGAGTGGAAGATAAATATATAATGTCTTTAGTAAGATGGGAAAAAGTGTGTCTCCCAAAATCTCATGGTGGACTTAATATAAGATCCATCAAGAAAATGAATAAATCCCTCCTCTCAAAAGTTAGTTGGAATCTAATTCACAACAATGAGTGGGGGGAAATAATGTATGCCAAATACATGCATAGCATTGATGATTCTAACTTTCTTCAACATGTGGGATTACCCTAGGGGTCTGTGATATGGAATAAAATGCTAAAAAGTAGAAGTCTTCTCAAATAGGGAATTAGGTGGAAGCTTGAAAATGGCTACCAAATTAAATTCTGGGAGGATAATTGGTTAAGGGATAAGCCTCTCATCTCCCAAGGAAACTATGGAGAAATTATAGACCTAAATACTCAGTTCTTTGGTTATAGGGTTAGTGATTATATGGAAAATAACAATGGGATAAGGAGCTGGAAAAACCTTTTGGATTGTTGTGTGCATAGACCTGAGCTTATCCCAAGAATTTTGGAGATCTAGTAATGTGTTCAAGAGATTATAATCCTGATCTTCCCTTAGGAGGATGAACAATACTGGTGGCTAGATAAGAATGGATCGTTCTCTATCAAATATACATATCATCTGCTTACACTTGAAGCTCAAAATAAGGAGGTATGGAAAAAGGTTTGGAATCATAAACTCATTGCAAAGATTAACTTGTTTTGGTGGGCTACTACCCATAACAAAATCCTTACTCAGGATAACCTTCAAAAGACGGGGTTTACTTTGGTTAACAGATGTTTTCTGTGTGGTTCTAGATAGGAATTAGTTTCACACCTATTCATACACTATGAGTTTACCTGAGATTTATGGGGCACAATACTTAACAACTTTGGCATTGAATGGGTTTGCAATTCTAACCTTAAAGAAGTAATTCTCAACTGGAACTCAACCTTCACACATCCCTAGATTAAGGAATTATGGAAGCAAACTCTGTCATACTTGAGCTAGACTTTATGAAAAGAGCAAAATCACAAAAATTTTAGGGACACTACTAGAAATGCTACTCAGGTGTTTAAATCCTTTGCTAGGACCATCTTGGAAAGTGTTACAATAGCTCATATTAGCATTGTGGAGAAACCCCCATCTGAATTTGAAAGTCAAATTGCTGCCAAATGGAAGGTTTTAAACCTTATCCCTAGGCATAATAATTCCAAAATTCTTTAGAGACTTCATACTAAATGGATACCACCTAAACCCAATTAGATGAAACTCAATTTTGATGGGGCATCCAAGTTGAGTGGTAAAGCAAGTGGAGGAGGAATAATAATAAATGAAAAAGGAGGCATGTCTGTTATTTATGTTGATGGCATGGGTTGCCAGAGCAATAACTATGCTAAAGCTATGGCCTTACTTTGGGGATTACAGTTAGCTATATCCCTAGGAATTAGAAATTTGAATATTTAGGGAGATTCTAATTTTGTCATAGATGTTGTTAATAAATCATCTAACATTGGTATCCATCTAAAAGACATCATTACGGACATCCAATTTCTTTTACAAAAGTTTTCCAAAGTTGAGATTACCCACACCTACAGAGAAGGTAAAAGGGTCACTGATGCTTGTGCCAACTTTGGTCAGCAATTCTTAGGATGGAGGGTATGGTGACAAGGGGCTCATATACCCCCAAACATTAGAGAGATCATTCAGAAGGAGATGGCAAAGCATGAATGATGCACATTGATGATGAAGATAGCTTTCAAAGGTGGTCCACGTGGAGAAGTCCATTATGGATCATGGAAAATGATAACCTTAGTACTTTCTTGATTTTCATGATTAATTCCTTGTATCATGAGGTGGAGGTGTGAGAGTCACATCATGAAAACCAAGGGGGAATTATTTTCAAGCATGAAAGTAGATGTCACCATGGCAGGCCATTTTGTAAAATGAGCCTTCACATCTGCATTTAGTGCAAATAGAATCGAGGGCTTGTTACTTATTTAAAGCTCAAGGCGGTAATTGGGGTATGAAGAGCTAGAAATTCAAGAAATTTTAGAGGACACTAGTGGGAAATAGGCTTCTCAAGTTTTTGAGGTCACTGAAGGGTAGGGTGTTGATTCTAGGGGAACTACTGATAATAAAGAGAAGATGCATGTAGAAGAAGCTAGTGAGGGTTCAGAGAATGAGAATGATTGGAAAATAGATATTGGGGCCTTGAAGGTCCGCATTCAAAAGCTGGAAATGGTCTTCACCAAAGGCCTTCGAAATAATTTTTTTTTGAATATGACTATGTTAGAAGTGGTGGGTAATCCAGGGAATGCTGACAATGTGGACAATGAGAATCTTAAGGATCTTGTTAATTCTATAGTTATGTAGTTTTGTCCTTTTTCACTCTGGTCTTTCTAGTGTTTTGTTTTTCTTCTGACTTTGTTTCTCAACTATGCCATTGGTTCGGTGCTATCATCTTTTATTTTCCAACCTTCCTATCTTTTTTTACTATATAGGGTTTGACCCATGGTTTACCACCTTAATTAATCAAAAACATAATTTTTGTAGTTATAGGACTAGTATAATGGACCTAGTGAGCCTAGAAGATGCATGTTGAGCAAGTTTATAAGGTTGGTTGAGTGAGATTGAAGGGTAAAGAGTGAAAATAAAATGTTTTAAAATAAAATTTAGTTATAAATATGTGTTATAATGTGATCAAATATTAGTTTTTACTTATTTTTTGATAATATACTTATGGGGTGGAGATTTCTTATAAGATACAACTTGCAAAAGACTAGTTGAGTGGGTGCTTAACTAGGTAGGGGTTGGAGCTACTTGTGAAGTTGGTGCTTCACTAAAATTTAGATATTTAAATTATAGGACTATATTTAATGTGAATGGTTTATTTTGATTTATCCCCTAATAGGTTTTCTAAAATATCTCTTGTTTTCTCTTATAATTTGCTTGTGTGGTTGTTTATGCATTGATCTTTATGTGAATGAATGTTTCTTGGAATGATGAATGGAATTGAATAGACATTTTTTAAGTAAATGATTCAACCCATTCTTGGTATCTACCTCTAATAATTTGTATCATAGCATTATCATTTGGATAAGGCCTAACAACCTAAAGGAGATCATATTGGAGCAATCATGGCTAAAGTACAATGAGGTTGCTTGATGCTATTCTATCTAATAATTATGGTCTATGATGGATTCATGGAATTTAGTATCATGTCATAAAATTATGGTGTTGATAATTAGGGCATATCATCCTCAAGAGAGATAAAATAATAAGATGGTCATCAAATAAGGTATGAGAGTTTATTAAAAAATTATAGCTCTCCATAGAAGTAAAATGAGAATAGAACTATTGATAATAAGGAGGATTAGTAGTCCCTAAAAGAGTTATAGGCTCAGGGGGAACTATCAATGCAATTCATCAACCCATATAAAATATGAATGAGTTGTAAAAACATTATGGTAGCCATGTATCGATAACAAAATATGATATAACAAATACATGGACAAGAAGGTACAAGTATGTGTAGGTGTCTTGGTAGGTAGAGGCTCATAAAAGTTTTTGATTAGTATATATGACCAATTATATTCTTAGTAAAATTATTTACCTTAAGTAAAAAAGTTATGAAGATGCTCATTCTTGGAGCATGACATGAAGATGATCTAGGCCTAAGAAGAGAAGGTGGGTGACTATACCTTGTTTGTTAAGTTTATTGTTTACATAATACATCTAAATATGAATGTATCATTTAATCATGATCAATGAGACAATAGGAATATAGATTTAATGTATTATTGAGACCATAAAGGTCTGAGCTTGAGAAAATCAATGAAAGTGACTGTATTCTTAAGGTCTTTGTGAATGGAAGACATGAGTGCCTTGTTTGAGTTGTATAGTGATTTTGGTCTATTAAGGTGATTGATATAAGTGAATAGAGGTATTCTTTAGGTCATTTTTTTCATTTAGTATTAGTTTTATTGATCAATTGTTACTTCAAAAGTGATGAATGAGCTTAAGACACATAAGATAGCTAGATGAGGGTTTTAAGTCTTCTAGTGTCTTCAAATCCTAAGGTGTGTTCTCATTATGATATTAACTCTATTATGGATTATTGGGCTTAATGTATTTTTGGTAAGTTGGTTTAAATTTTTCCTTCAGTTGATGACATGATTGTAATGCATGTTTGAGTGATGAGGTCTAAGACACAACACTTAGAATTGTTGATCAAGAGAGGTATAGATTGGTCTATATGACCAATACCATTAGAGGTAGAAACATTTACTCATGAATATCCATGGTATTGTGTTTATAAAATATTTAAATGACATTTTTTTAGTTTCCTAGGATCATTCAAAAAAGTTATGAATATGGTCATGCCTTATAGCATGACAAGAAGCTAATAATCCTAAAGAAGATTGTAATGGTAATAATTGAAGTTGTGTCATGGATTGAAATGGTCTATTTATGTCTTGGTGACATAATAAGGTCATTAATGGATGTAGTGGCATGCTTCAAATAACATTAATATTTTCATAGTGTCATAAAAATGACAAGTTTTGAGTGATCATATCAAGGTATTGACTGTAAATATGTAGAAGTTGATTCCTTGAGTCTAATTGAAGAGTTTCTTGGAGGTTTTAATGTTGTTTATGCATCAAGATGACCTTAATGTCATGAAGGAGTAATTTTAAATAATTTATGTATCCCTCTTTTCATATCATGTAATATTAATTGGTGTGATAGAGGTCTATCACTATGTATGAGGTCTCATAGACCTATTTGACTGTATGTTTCCTTGAAGAAGATATGAAGTGTTCTAAGCCATGATGGATTTTGAAGTTTATATCATAGATTTATGATAAAAATGATGATGGAGATTACCCTAATGTCATGATGTTAATATTCATGTATTACTTTGGATATTAATGAGTGTTTTAAGGAAGATTATGCTTCATTTATTTAAGATAGTGTTTTTTGATAATTAGGTCTCCATGAGACCTATTGGTAGAATGACGGCTAATGGAGTCTTCAAGAGGGTTACAAAGAGTCCAAGTAAATTCATTAAGTAACTTGAATAATTAGGATTATTTAATGTTTATTATACATGTTGATTTTTCATTGAAAAGAGATCTCTTAAATCTCAAAAAGGCATACAAGCCTAAGTTTCTAGACCACAAGAAACTGGTAATAAGGAGGAAAGAGGAAGCTTGATGTAAGTAGCCTATTTAAAGGTACGATAATGAATTTTGTATCTATTGTAAATAGTTTATTCGTAGTTTCAAGTATACATGGAGTTAGGGGTATCTAACTCATGTTATTTTTAAAATATTAGAGAGAAGTTTTCATAAACAAAGGGAAGATTACTTGTTCAAGTAAAATGATTAGGTCTTAGGATCAATAGACTATGTAGATGGCCTTGTGGGAGTATATAACCTTTATAATTAATTTAAAATGGGGAAATATACTATATAAATTGAGGAGAAATGAGAATGGTCTGTTGTGGTAGATTTTTTTCCATCAAAGACAAAGGGGGAGATTATTTCAAGTTATCATTGATGTCATATGTCTATGCACTAACATTGATGTCAAAAGAAGTATGAGATATTGGGTATTCAAAAAGGCATACATAGTGAAGTTTGATAAAATGATTGAGATGAGACTTGTGATTGGTATGTGTAATTATTTGAATCATATTATGACATGTGAATATGTATATAGTGGTAGGAAGGTCTTCAAGAGGTATGGAACCTAGTAGACTTGTGTGTTTAGACTAGTTCTTGAGCATGAACATAGCTTGTAGAGGGATAGTGAAGTTGATACAAATATGTATGAGATTTAAGGTGAGTAATTAGTGGTATATCATATGAGAGGATTTTAGATAATGTGTA
The DNA here is from genome assembly GCA_037957365.1 of Torreya grandis. NCBI lineage: Eukaryota > Viridiplantae > Streptophyta > Pinopsida > Cupressales > Taxaceae > Torreya > Torreya grandis. Next base: position 4,300,959 of record JARHVA010000199.1, on the reverse strand, counting down.
CACATGTATAATGCAAATAATCTTTCAATATCAGATATTGAGGCTAAATCCTTGCATGAGAGACCTAGTGTGAAGACACAGGCTTGGTAGTTGGTTAAGATGAGAAGTGAGAGACATATATGAACATGGATGTAATATTTTATATAATTTTATGAGTTCATTTTATATGTGTATGAGGTTACAAGAGTATAACAAGAATTTTTCAAGTGTGTTCAAAGGTCAAAATATAACTAGCAATCCTAGACCTAGTGTATAAAAAGACCTAGTGAGTTCTAATGAGGAGTCAATTTGAGTTTTAAAAGTGATATAAAAAATTTGAGAATTTAATTAGGATTTAAAGTTTTATTCAAAGATTTTGATAAAGTTTCACGCCCTAAGGAAAAATAAAATTCAATAAATCATGTTCGAAGGTCTCTTATGTATGCAGATTAAAGGTTTCCAAGCCTAAGAAGGAAGTTTAGGTGATCACTGACATGTTGGATAGTTTCATTGGAAGTTTATCCTTTTGGGAGAGATTTTATAGGATACTAATAAGGACTTTAAATCATTTTTTTATCATTTGAGGGACAAATCTATATCAATAATCATTAAGGGTGTTAAATGGTTTGAAACCCTCTCAAACCCCTTTTAATGACATGATTGGATAAAAATTGTTATAAATGGAATATAATGGATTTTAAAATAATTTTTTATGTTTGGAAAATGTATATGACTCCTCCAGGTACCTCCATGTGGAAGTGGTGTGTTAGGGTAGCGAGTAAAAGCTACATAAAACTACTTGCTTTTGAATAATTTGATGCTACAAGTAGAGTTGACCTAGTCAATGCATACAAATAGCTAGAGGTTGAAGGTAAATACTTTTTTTTTATGTCCATGTTTTTATTTTTGTGTGTTATATACTTTTTCCAACCATTTTTTTCACCCAAGTTGACCTATTGCTAAAATGACAAAGAATGAAAATAGTGAGAAAAAGCCAGTCAAAGTGAGAAAGCATTTAGGGATGAGTTTTAGGTGATTAGGGAAGGATAAAAATATTTTTGTTATTTTTTAATATATATCAATATTTTTAATTTGGTTTATAAGTGGTTATTATTCTCACATATAAGCTATAAGATGCTCACAAAGTGACTTGTTTGTGTAAGTCAAGATAGTGAAGGCATATATTTTGTAGAATGATCTATATATTCCAAATTTGATATTTAGCCTATATAAATTTGTGTTTTAAGTTGATATAAGGATATATTAGGTTCATAAAAATTTATTTTAATTTCAATGAAGTGTCTCTACATGTGGTATAAGTTATGTTCACCATGATTGTTTCTTAAGCCAAGATGACTGCTCTAGGTGTGCTAGGTGAGATGAAGAGTTTGAGACTCTATGAAAATATTGAGTACATAAAATGTAACTATATATGGTTTTTGACATGAAAATTTAATATTAATTATATATTTAAGGTTTATATATAGGTTATTGTGTTTATATGTGGAATCCAAAATGGCTTAGCTGACTATGTATGCACAGTGTAAGAGAGAGTTGAGAGATTGGTCTCTAAGACCAATGATTTTTATTATAAAATGTGATATATACATATTAGAGTAATATATTATAATAATATAAAATATCATTGAGATATATATTTCATTAATGTGTCCTTAAAATTGATAAACAAGAACTTCTACATGACTATGTTTTTGGAGGCTATACGCATATTGAGTAGTCATATGGGAGTGATGAGTTTGAGGTCCTATGACCTAATTTGAAGAATAAAATGAATATTAATATGTCATTAAGATCCATAGGTATAATTTTAACTAAATTATATTTATATAAATTTCTCAAAATATTTTTTAGAGTCAAGATTTATTGACTATACTTTGATTGTGTTTGACCATTCTAAGTGGTCATTTTACAAGAGTTGGTTTAAGGCTTTTTGGCCTATTTAGCGAATTTAAATTGATATGTTGATGAGAATTAGTTAATATATTTTATATACATGTGGTTTTTTCATATCTTCAAACATAAAATTTTAATTTATACTTCAGTTTTTTTATGTATATTTTTTGGTTGTGTGAAGGGTTAATGGTAAGTAAACATAACAACTTGATTCAAGGTGTGAAATAAATAAAATGGTGTTGGGAACCAAAATATATATTAGGAGGTGAATATTTAATTTATAATTTAAGTTTTTAAAACATTTAATTATAATAAATATGGTCTAATGGCTCTGAGTGTAACATATGCTTTAGAGAAGGCCCAATTCCTTTAGGTCTCTATTAGGCCTAATAAGTTTTTGGTCCTTAAGGGGTATGACAAAAATATGGAGTGGTTGTATAACTTATGTAATATTTTTTTGACCTATTCAAAGTATAATTAAATAATTTAAAGTATCTTGTCTAGCCAAGATGGCTTAAATGAAGAGTTGAGTATAAAAGCAAGGCTTAATTGGCCTATTTGTGCAAATTAGACATGTGTAGACTTAAGCAAAGAAAAAGAGATCTGGGAATATCAGAAGTAGGTCATTGAGGAAAATAAAATGGATAATAGGATAAAACATGTTTATCTAACATATTTTTTGTGGGTAGATGACCAATTCAATAGACCCAATGAGCCTAGAAGAGGCATGTTGAGTGAGTAAGCCTATAAGACTAGTTGAGTGAGAATAAAAGGTAAAGAGTGCAAAAAAAGGGTGTCATATACATTTGATTTATCAATAAGTGTTTTAAGGTGATTATATATCATATTTGACTTATTTTTTTCTAATCTACCTATGGGGTTAGAGCCTTTTTGCAAAATAGATCTTTTAGAAGACTAGTTGGAGCTCCTTGTGAAGTTGGTGATCCACTAAACTTTAGATGTTGACATTATAGGATTGTGTTCCATGTGCATGGTTTAGTGGGTTTTATCCCCCAAGAGGGTTTACCACATATATATTGTGTTTTATTTTGATACTCTTTGGTGGTTATCTATGCATTGATCTTAATGTGAATGAATGCTTCTTGGAATGATGAATGGAATCGAATATACATTATTTAAGAAAATGATTCACTCCCATCTTAGTAGATGCTTTCAATAGGTTTTTCATCTCATTTTTGTACATTTTCCACTTTTATAAGTCTTGCATCTACTCTATCTTATGCCCCTTGACCTATCTCTTGGTATGATCAATCTTATGTTGATGACCCAAACCTTTTATCTTTCCTATAATTATTAAAACCTAATTATATTACACATCTACAAGTTCTGAGTCTATACCTAGTTTTATGTTCCCTAGACACTAGAATCTAAGACTGACACCTATGTCAATATAGGTGTCATGTTTTGACTCAAGTGTTAAGTTCCCTAAAGTCATCTAGTTTATAAATTAAATGTATCCTAATGGCCATCCTAAGTTCTTTAATGAAAATTACTTATCCAAATGTATTTATATAAATACAAGATCAAATATCATTCATTATTCACCTCATATTCATACCAAAGAGCATTTAATTGATCAAAGCTTCCCTATTTATTCCTATTTCCATATTATTCATAAGGATTACACATCTAATAGGTATGAAGTACTAAAGGAGTAACACAAGATCCTATTTTTTTGAGTTACAAGCTAGGTCACTATTGTAATTTATTTTCACATATTGAATGATTAACACACAAGCAAACACATAGTTATAACTACATTAGTATAAGTCCTACTTTGGAGTATTGGATATGTATTTATCACTCATTGATAAAGGTGTCTTTCGGGTTAGCTCAACACTATGTGCCCACTAACCCATTTTTCCTAGGGCATAATTTAAGGTAAAAGATAAGTGGACCTAGTGTTTTGATCAATAAATTAAGATAAATAACCTATGAAAAAGATATAAATACATTAGGTGGAAGGTGATGAAAATTTTGAAAACCCCGGCTAATAGATTAGAAAATAGAGCTATATTGTGGTTTGAACACTAGCATCAACATCAAGACACTATAATCAATACAAGTGTCCAACTTATATGTAAGTGTTTAGTGGTTAAACTTAGTCAAAATTCAAAGTAAATGGAACATGTATCTCTATTCAATCTTGTGATGATTATTGATCATTTTCATATTGTATAATAGAATATCAAATAAGATATGCTCTCTTTTATCCCTTAGCTACTTTGTACTTGATGTATTTATTACACATGATAAATTAAAAAATCTATATTATTGATTATACTTTAGTGTAAATCTAAATATTAAAATACTAAATTCAAACAACCTTTAATTTTTTATATGTTTATTTTGAGAACTCCAAAAATAATAAAACAAAGTCTTAAGTATGTAACAAACTCATCAACTATATATACTATCAAGTTTCATATAAAACCAAGCTACAAGTTAAAACCTAAAAAAATAAAAATGGAAACAACCACAATGGTTAATGTAGTGTCACAACAACATAATAATCTCATCTTATCAAATGTACCGAATAGATAATTTACAAAATTACTCAAGTCTCCAGTGTTGATAATTAACAAGCTTGTGGAGTGATCTATCTTATCTATCCCTCCTACCATAGAGGTTGATATGAGTCAATAGCTACCAAAAGGATATGATGCTAATGCATATTGTGACTATCACCAAGGCCTTGATAATTATACAAATAGATGTTATACCTTGAAACAAAATATCCAATATCCTCTTGATAACCATTATATTACCTTTAATGATATTCCAAAGGATTCAGGTTTACAACATGGTGACCATCAAAACCATAGTATATTTAACAATCCATTACAACATAATTCCAAAAAAGATCCAAAAGTGAAAATGGAATATAATAAACATATTCATCTATCAAATTATGGGAACCCATTATATGGGATTATTGGCACTTATACATGTACAATACCTCTTATGGTTTAGATACCTTCTATTTCATTTGATGGCAGTTAAATTATAGGTGATGACTCAAATATTCATTCAGTATTTATTTGAGCATACCTTGATCATCATCCTATGCATAGTGTTATGATTGATAATGATTCTAGTGAGAACTTGTGTACCATGATGTTACTTAAATTTTTTAGATATACACATGATGAATTATATCCTTCAAACCAAAATGGTCAGAGCTTTAGATGTAACATCACAACACATTATTAGTGAGATTGTTTTACCTATACAATTTTGTCTATCATATGTGGTTATTACATTTTTAGTTATACCATATACATGAGTCTTTGATATTTTATTTGGATGGAATCAGATCCATAAAATACATATAGTACATTATACAATGCATGAATGTATTAAATACATTCATACCAATAGGGTAGTCACAATTTATAGAACTTCATAGGAACATCCACTTGAACAAGAGAATTTTATTCATAGACAACTAATTATACAATATACTAAGGTTAGTCATCCATGAAAGGATAAGAAATAGGAAATACCTTTTCTTAGGTGGCCCATACTTGAGAGACTATTACACAAGATAGAACCAATGGATTCTTTAGAATCCTTATTTGCACCTACATGGTCCACCTAGTTACTAGGAGCAAATAAACATGTTCCAATTACAATTATAGTAAATAAACCATAAAACACTAAAAAATGGGTCCCATGAACCCCTTATCCTTCTATTACCTCTTCAAGACCATGGATTCCTATGAGACATATACGTAGTACCATATATTATATATTTCCATATATGATGTCTATACATGCTCCTTGGTAGTATCACCATCTTGATATACCCTATTCTAATTTGGTAGATACTTTTGACCATCCCTTATATGGGATTATAAGTTAGACCTTTATCCTTTTCAAATATTCTAAAATTACAAAAAAATCAATAATAAAACAAAAAAACAATAAAAAATACAAAAAATTTCAGCATACACATGTTTACTATCTTCTTGGAATCTATGTTGTTTACTTAATGTTAATATATAACATATCATTTCTATAGACATATATGTTTCATGCATACTTGAGTGTGATATAATAATTCTCTATACCCATGATAATTACACATAGTGATGTTGTAACTCTACGCTTCCCACATGGTGTACTATATTAGGGGTATTTATTTATTTGATAACAATTGATATATGCTATATTATATTATTTTATGATCACCTTTCCAATATCATGTTGAGCTTATATACTAATGCCTAAACATTCCTCTACTCATGTTTACATCATTCATAATATACTTGATATTCTATGTTACATGATATTTTTTATAATATATCCATGTAGGGACCAATATTATATGTTTATGATGGCTAATTATACTTTTTTATTCACATTATCACTTCTTTGTGTCTTTATTCTTGTTTGTTATTATCTTACATGTGGAACATTTGAACATGTTCCTTGTTGTTGGGACCATGCCATTGTATGTTTATATCTATATGGACATTTAAATATGTCATTCCTTTGAGTGTTTAAAATTTTAATATGCCCCTTATTTATGGTCTCCTAATTACATTGAGTGTTATTGTGTGTGTTTGATTATTTTTTGAGCTTGTATTACTACTTTATAGACATTTCAGTGATAATATATTATATCTTAGAGTTTATTTTATTATCACATACTATGAGATTCATTAATATCTCTACTTAGACATGATACACCTATATTATAAATTATTCATACATATATTATATAGTTATCTTATATTTTATAGGTAAGGTAACTACCCAATTTCATTTCTATCACCCCAAAATGGAGGGCATGTCAATTGGGGCTTGTCATAGAAACATGAACTCAAAAATTATAAAATTCTCATAATTTATTTAATTTCATCATATTTTATATGATTCAAATATACATTTGGGCCATAATCTTATACATTGCACCAATTTTTATAGATTTGAGATAAAGTTTCTTAGATTTATGATAGATACTATACATAGTTACAGAGTAGAGGTTACATTTTAATATATAATTTAGCTTTAGACATATTAGAGGTTCATATTCCATCTAAGTGAACAAAAAATTATAAATAAATATTCAAACTTAATCAAAACATATTTATGAATAAGCACTAATATTTTACCAAGAGGCACCATTTTCACTAGGAAGCACCATTTTGAGCCTTTATCTATTTACAACAGTTGGCTACATTTATTAGTGTATTTAATATTTAATTAACTCAATGGCCTAATACTTCCATTATGTATGTTGAGTTGTTTATACCATTTAACTTTGATTTTTATTATACTTTTACTTGAGTTATACGATTGAGATCCAATGGTCTCATTGGTCATGTCATAACTCACCCTTACACTATATTTGGAGCATAATTACCATCCAATATCCATATTAAAATCTCCAAGGTTAAATTTTAAACCTATATTATATCCAATTCTTCGTAATGAATAGTATTTACCAAGTCAAAGTACCAATGGAAAACATGGTTGCATTGAGACACAAGTGTACTCCTTCCTTGCTTTCTTTATTTTCAAGAATTTCAATTATGTAAAATTTCAAAATATATGCAATATTATATACTATAACATGATATTTTTATAGTCCATACACCATAAAAACACTAAAATTTGACTCATGTAAAGGAAAGGTGTGGTATACACACCTAAGTATGCATTTATTTCCTTTAACCTCATAATTTCATCTTTATTCATTACTAGATTAAAGGGGATGAGGAATGTGAATACTAAAATCTGATTTATATATCATATTAGTCTTGTATAATTGATAAATACATATCAAGTCTCTACCCTTCAATTCTATACCTTCATGTTGTTGAATGACTCAAATTCTTGATATCACTATGCTTAATTGTTATCTTATGATCCAACCCTATCATTTATGCTGACCTAGATATCATACACTATAAAAATAGCTTAAAAATAAATATATATAATTAATTACTGATTTAAAATCCTTATAAAATTTATATCCTAGTAGACACTTGCATCCCACATAGGGAAACTTACATTGATTCAAGTGTCTAGATTCTTATCAAGTGTCCAGTCCTCAAAAGTCATTTAATTTAAAAAAAAAAAAAGAATCTTATTGGTGAAATAATTTTTTATGTAACCTTAATATGATATATTTCCAAAGGGTTTGGTATAAATAAAAATATAATCTTATTCATTATATTTCTAATAAATACCAATAAAACACCTATTTAGGCTCAATCAATCAATTTCACAATTGAGTTATACTTCCCTATTCTTACTTACTTCATATAAATCATAGGAAAATTCATATTAAAAGTTTGAATCACTCAAATAATAGTTTATTAGTATCATTTTTCAATTTATAAGATATATCATTACATTATTTTTCATGTAGTATATTGCACCCTTATGCTCACATAATCCAACACATAGGGGTAACTACATAATTTGTAGGCCCTCATTGGAAGATTATTTATGTAGGAAATTCTCAATGATAGAGGGGTCCTTGAGGTTATTTTGACACCATGATCCTATTAACCTATTTTTGGTAAGGTACACAAACCTAAGGAGAAGATATAGGGTTTGATCCACATACAATCATCAATAACACATGCACATGAATAGAATACATTATTATAAAGTAAATATAAAACCTAAAAGGATATAGGTGATTAATTTTTAATACAATGAATACTATATATAGGACAATAGTATTGAGATTAGGATAGAAGCATTAATTCTAGTGTCTCAGGGATAACAAAAATTCCCAAGCCTTTAGAAATATTATTTATAAAATCTAATGATTAGATCTTTATCTTGTCCATGCATATTTCCACTTTTATACTTAGATCTTTATCTTGTCCCTGCATATTTCAACTTTAGGTGAAGGTAAGTATTATCCCTTATTTGTGTTTATACAATAAAACTATTATTTTGGTTTTAATTTATATATTTAGCATAACACATCACTTTAAACTAGACTATTCATTTGCTTGAGTTTTTAATTAATTGGTCTACTATAGAATACTTCTATTTATTCTTTTGTATAGACTATTCTACTCCCTTAAGCCTACATATAACCTAAAAGGGTTATATATATACATACATACATACATTATATATATATATACATATATATATATACATATATATATATATGTATATATATATATGTATGTATGTATATATATGTATGTATGTATATATATATGTATATATATATATATGTATATATATATATATATGTATATATATATGTATATATATATGTATATATATATATATACATATACATATATATATACATATACATATATATACACACACACACACACACATATATTATAATTATATATATATATATATGTGTAACAAGTAATAATCTTGGTTTTGGTAATTAAAAATTGTAGAAAATTACTATTTTTTGAAATCACTAAGAATAAATGTACTTAGCTCAAACTGGGATATTTGTTGACTATTCCAGATATATGAAAGTGGAAATCATTAGAATATATGATTATGAATTCTCAAGGCCAATAAAAAAATCTAAAACTATTTTTAGACAGTCTCAATGAACATGGATAACATAGGCAACCAATCATGTCCATTAACAATGGGCCCATATGCATTGACTATGATAAAAATATGACCATGTGAATCAACATAAAATAGGACTATGATGGCCTATAACTAGGAACATATTTTTTGACTATCACCAACATTTATAGATAATTTAATATACAACATATCAAGTTGTTCATATCTATTGATTGTGGACCTTTCCACATTGACTATTAAAAAATTAAGTGTTGCCCTTTCTGCACCTATGTCTGTCGAGTAAGTGAAGACATTGATATTCAGATCATGTTCCATAAAATTCAATATTTATATTATTTTTAATTTTAAACCCTAATTAGACTTTGAGAAATTTAAAATATGAAAAAATAAGGGAATTTAATCCATTTCAAACCTCAATTACCCCCTTAATGATTTACTATTTATTATATATATATATATATATAATACTAAAAGGAGGGAAATAAATCCCACATAGATTCATTATGTAGTTCCTTGAATATGTTTATAAAGTTATAAAATTGAATTTTATACTTGATTATAATAGTTATTTATTTGATTTGATATGCTCTATACTTTCTTTTTGGTCATTCCTTATGAGTGATCTTAAATTTGAAAAGACAAGGGTATATTTACACCAATGTGTAAGCTAACAACAAAGTGATAGAAAGTAGGGATTGTGAATAAACTTTTATGTGTATTTATATGTGATCATTTTTATAATTTCATTTACCTAACCTTATGAAATGTGCAATAATACCCAATATATTGATTTTAAATTTGGAAACTATATAAACATAATATTTTCAAACTTTATCATTTATTGATGCTTTCTCTCTTAGATAACCTCTTGAGTTTCAACCTCTTTGAGTGCACACCTTAAAGGGTGCACTAGGAAAGAGGTGGGTAGTTGTTGGTGATTTATGCAAGATATTGTTGCTTATTTATTACTCCTACATCCATCTTAGATTCCTCATATTTCATCCCCTAAGCTATCTCCTTCCATCTTGTATCCTATAATTATACTATATCATTCCATTCAATGTAGTTCTAACCATCATCTATCCATTAAAAAATACATTTAATAGATCAATGTAGTTTTAAATGTTATTGTACGATATTCATAACTAAGTAATCTAGAGTGACCTACTTCAAGGTTAGTCAATCTATTTAGGACTAAATATAGTTGGTCGATGGTTTCAGTGTAATATTCAAGATGGATAGGATCATTCACCACTATAAATCAAATTTACCATTTCAATCCAATGGAGAGGAATAATCATTTTCAATTATTATTTCTTGCACTTCTACTCTAGCTCTACATTTTGGAGTTATTTCTTAGATCTTGTATTGAAGGAAATATTGTTGTGGAGTCCTTGATGTAATAGGAGTCTTTTTATCATAAATATTTATTTAACCTTTTATATCTTTAAAACCACAAAAATATATTACAAAGTACCATTAGCCAAGGGGGAGATTAAGTCTCAATGGGTCTTCTTTAATGTAAGTATATTCTAACCCTAGATATTTCATTTTATAGATATAATTTACAAAATTGGTTAATAGATGTATATCAACTTGTTTAACTTTATCTACACTTATAATTTGTGTGGTTATAGTATTTTTTGAACTTGACACTTATCCATCTTAGGTAACTTAGGTCCCCATTTTACTAGCATGGTTCCTTGCCCATCTTAATATGTTCATAACACTTCCCCTTAATTAAATTTCTTGATTCATATGTTATATTACTTTAAAAAATGACCTACTTAGATATTTTTCATTATGTTTATTGCCTAGAGGCTTTCAAACCCATTATATTGACATTGTGTTATAGTTTCTCTTCTTGTTAGTTTTTTAGATCCATTTGGTTATATCCTAATTCATTAAGTATCAATGGGATTTCTTTGATTTACCTTCTTTGAGTTTGGATATTTAGATATGATAGTTTTAGGTCAATCCTAGATCATTACATAATTATGGTGAACCTGATATGAAGCTAACCATTTATTTTAGTTATTCAACTGACTATATCAAACAAATCAATACAGTTTTATTTTATACCTTTTTTGTAAACTATTTTGGTTAGTGTCATATAGTTTCATAATCATATTTGTTCCTAGATAACTATTTTGAACATATTGATATAGTTTTGTCTCATCCCTTTTTAAAAATTTATCTCCAATGAACTAAAATGAACAATTCAATATAGTTTTGTTTAGTCATCTCTTCAACCAATTGTTTCATCAAGGGAGATATAGTTTTAACCCAAATCTCAAATTTTCTCCCAATAAAATATATTGAACATGGAAATATAGTTATATTAAAACCCCACATTAGGTCAGTTGTATGTATCTAATAAATATTATTCTAAATTTACATTTTAGCTTCTATTTAATATTTATTTTTTAGTAAATTTTATTAATCTACTTGACATAGTTCTATATTAATTTTTCTATAAAAATACATTGATCTACTTGATCTAGTAATATGTCTATATTTGTCATTTTATTTACATAATGTATTGATCGAATTGATATAATTATATATTGTTTGTAAAACTACATCATCTAGTTGATACTATTCTATCTAATTTACTTTTTCAAGCATAGTCCAATAAAATTAATGTTTTGTTTCACCTTGACTACTTATTTATTTCAATTAAATAAATGTTGATAATTATTATTTTTTATTTATTTTTAAAATTTTATCTTATATTTGTTTGGATTTCCATATAAACTATGTTATGATATTTTTCAAATTATTTATTTATTATCTTGAAGGACTATGATGTGTTTTTTACAATCCTTGTTTATTATTTACATACATTATGGTGTAATTACCTTACCTTAATACTCATAGCAATAGTAATGAGATAAATAGAGGATTAAATTTCCATTACCTCATAGTATATCATAATTTCCCAAGACTCTATTTATGTAATTTTAGGAATATATCCATTCATCTATTTATGTTTTTCACTAGTTAATAGTTAGTGCTGAGAAGTTAATCATAGCTTACCCTAAAAATTGAATTTATGGGATATGGTCAAGGTAAGTCCTCCATATTCAAATATCTAAAATGTTAGGATGGCACTATCTAATGGATGATTAAGTATCTATGAGAGAATAAAAATCAATCACATCCTTTAGTACATGCACTTGATCTTATTTTCAAAAAAATATTTAGAAAAAATAACCAAAGTTAAGTTTACTGCTTGTTATTGTATTTTATATTTAATATTGTATTACCTAGCATTATTACATTTTTGTGTGTGTGTGTTATAACTACATCAACTAGTGTTGATAGAGTTACTATGTGTGAAAGTTAAATCAACCAACTCAATCTAGCCTTTTGTTTTTACATTCCTAATTGCATTAAATAAATCAAAGAAATCTATTTTTGTATATCCCATCTCTACACCTATTTTATTTTATTGAAGATATAGATATAGTTCACTTGTAGTCAATTTCATTTCTAGACTACATCAAACAAATCAAATTAATTTTTTTCATGTTATCCTTAATTCTCTTAGATCAAAATAAATAAAACACCTTGATAGATTATGTATCTCTTTGCCTACTTATTTAATTGTATTGAACAAGTTGAAGCAATTCACTTCTATTCTAATTTTTAGATTTTCTTACCAAACTCTATCAAATAAATTAATACAATTAGACCCATCCATCATTTTTTTTGCCTTTATTTTCATATTGTATTAATCTAACAAATACAATATAATCCTAATTAAATTCAAACCAACTATATAATCTTGGTTGATATTAGTCATTTTTATAATCTACCCTTTTTATATCAGTAAAATCAACATCAAAAATACACTTATTACTATTTTTATTCATAGTCAAAATCCACTAAGTTATTACATGGGTTTTTATTTTATACCTACCTTGTCCACCACTAAATACAACACTTCATGGTGCAAGTAGTATAAAAATTCATTTAGATATATCAAATGTAACATGGTTAAAATCACTCAAAATGATGATATAGATAATTCCAACATCTTTGGAAACCTTTATGATAACACCATTTATAACAATGATGGTAATTTATCTAAACTTTACTATTTCACAATTAGAGAAATCAATACCAATATTAGGAGTCTTCCTCCCAATAACAATATAGTAAACCCCCCTTATAACATACTTAATAAACACCCACCTATTGATACAACTAAACTCCTTGAAAAAATGGTTCAACAAATGAATTTCATGCAAATAACTAACAATTCCCAAATACTCCAAATGAAAATTAACATATTGTAAAATATAACCAACCTCTAGTCATTATGTCTCAACAAAATCATAATTTTATCCCCCTCCTCTTAGATATTCCAATGGGAATATCATCCCTCAACCTCCCATGCATAATAATATGTTGTAACATCTTCAAATTGAACCTTTAGTTCCATTCGTTGTGTCCATAGACATTGGAAACATTTCTCTAAATATCACATATGATGGGACTAAATCATTTAGTAATCTCTATAAGCAATGGGTCTACACTAATACCTATGATACTACTAAACATATTTTTAAAAATTTCACATGAGGTGTATTAGAATGGTAAAACCAACTCCCTAAACATTCCATTCTACAACTAGAGGATTTAGTTAATGCTCTAGTCAAGTGATTTCAACATAATGATCTTCTTAAAAAAGCCTTAGTCATTTCATCAATGCCAATAAATTCCTAAAGAATATGTTCACACTTATGATGGAATTATTTATCTTATAAATTAGATCATAACATGAATGATGATAATCTCTTAAAAAAATGTTACTACTCTTAAAGCCTCTCTTCAATACAAGGTTAAGATATTTTCTCCCTAAAAAATTTAAAGAGGCCTTTGATCAAGAAAAAACACAAGATTTACTTATTGCTTAATTTTAAACTTATTTTAATATGATAAAAGAATCTTTCCAAACTTAAAATCATGAAATAACCATTATCAATTCTTAACTCAACTCTCCTCAACCTAAAATAGGAGCCACTCACTTAGATACTCAAATTACCTCCCACCCACGGAAGTTGTTATCTCCATATAAATAGTTCATCCATACTAATACTCCTCGTCCCTTATGGTAAGATCCTAATATAAAATAATTGGTTTCATTATGACATTGGAAACTCACATTAGACATGTCAAGCCCTTCTAAAAATTATAGTTTCCCTCATATTGGGATAAGATTTTGATCATGATGATATGATAAAAGTTCACCATAATGAATATCTTTTAGGTCATAAAAATTTAACCTTTTACTAATGTAAAATAAATAAATAAAAAAAATATTATTTGGATCCCAATAGACAACCCTTCAATGAAAATTTGTGTTATTGATGATGATTATGACCAATATTACACTAACCCCTAATATGTAAATGCATAAAAGGTTGATTACAATCTAAAACCTACTAAAAATAACCTATTAATAAACCTAATAATATATCTATCGAGTAAAAAATTATTAAATATACAATTAATCATATCTCATCTTCAAAATAACCCACTATCCATGAGCTAACTCTAAAATTAAAGCCTCAACCTACCTCTTCCATCCCTTCTAAGAATGACATCTCTAATCAACCTAAGCTTCATGCTACTTCTTCCTCCAAATAACATTAGAATTTTTTAGATGAACTTATATTCATTTCAAAATCCCTCTCATGGAATTAATAATAACTTCTCCTTATCATCCAAAATACCTTATACAATAATTTAAAGACATAAAAAAACCCCCATCTAGTGATTCTGATATCCATACTTCAATATTAAAGGTCCCACATCTATGGAATTCCATGATATTGAAACCATTTATCCACCTCCTTATTATATAAAACCCTCCATAGAGTTTCCTAAATAAGATATTATTAATGATGATTTTTTTTGAGATGATGACCCACCTCTCTTTATTAAGATTGGAATCAATAATACCTTAATAAGGAAAGAATTGATGGATGAAGGTTCAAGAATTAATGTTACCTCTCTTTGGTTAATATAATAAATCAAATAATCCAAAGAAAACTAGACTCACTTGTCATGGAGATGATAAAAATAATCAAACACCTCTCGGTTGCATTTTCCTCCCTCTCACTATTGGACCAAAAATAACACATACCAAGCTTATAGTTCTATATTTCCACTCTCTTACAACATGATCTTAGGTTATCCATGGACCCATTGCATTATAACTATCACATATTATAGTATTCAATGTATCAAATTTATCCATAATGGAAAATATTATAATTATGAGGTATATCCATTCCACTTTTTCATATTTTGATGATGACGAAATAAATGAATTGAAAATAATTTAAAATACCACTTGATTACCTCCTTATATATCACAATGGATCCATAATATTATTCCACAAGATGGGGAATTACTCTAATTGATTATACTAATGAAATTCCTCCCCCACACAATGCTCATGAATCCTCTTACACATGAGATAATTTCACTTGAAATGAATATAGGGTAGCCAAACTATTTCTAGATCCTCTACCTATGTCTGATGGAACTTTAAGTAACATGGGTATTGTTGACACTTAGATTCACACCCTTGAGGAGATGATCAACTCTCCTCATCCAAGTGGATTAATGGAGTCATCTTTCTTGTTGTGGGTGACAATTTCATTGAGATTAATCTCTAGATAAGGGATAGCTCCCCTTGATGCACCTTTAAATATTTCTCTAACCTATCAATTGTGTATGAAGAGGGTTAAGGAAAACAACTAAGAAACCAAGAGGTAATTCACCAATATATAATGTCCTCCCAATTTCCTAAAACCACTACTTAAAGACAAATAAGGTGTTTCTCACACAAGACTCACAAATTAGGATTACTTACTAAATCAATGTTTCATATGCTAGATTCAAGAAGGTAAATGATTCTTAGGAAGGGAATGAATGATTCCAAAGAGGGATAAAATCATGGAACACTTATAGGATATCTCTACACTTAGAAAATAATACTAGAAAAGAACCACAATAATTTCCTTTCTAAAAATTGGTAGACCATCAAGAGTACAAGCTAGAAAAGATAATCTTTCACTAGGCTAGACTAACAAGATTAAAGTCATTACTCAATATTATAGAATATGAGTGGAAACAACACTTTTATATTTATTCAAGAGTTCTTCAAGTAAAAATATATCTAGAGTTTTCCTAATAACCAATGGAGGTTGATCAAAGAGCTAAAGTAATGCATATATATAGTTTTTGAGAAAGGAATCAAGGGAAGTCCAAAGGTCACTCAGGCATGTGTCACCTTGAGAATATTAGTTGCAATTATATGTGAAAGAGGGGTGAGATGATTCATGTCATATAAATATTCTACTCATTTGAAACTAGTCATAATAATGGCAAATAGTGGCACAAAACCTCCAAAATTTTCACAAGTAACTGCCTCCATCATAAACCATCCATGAGAATTTGAAACTTAAAATGGGGAAACCAACACATATCACTACTCAATAAATATGAGACTCATAATGATAGTTAGAGAATAACCTTTATAAATACTATCCATCCTATGAAAACTTGTGTTCATTGATTTCATGGGAGCTCTTTAGTTTGATCAACTTTTAAAAAAGACCTAAATTGTCAACTTATCTATTATTCACTTGCTTTGACTATACCAAATGCTTAGGATCTTGCCATTTTTTGCCTCCATATTTACCCTTAAGTTCCCATAAGATATTTTTGAATCCAATAGCTATTTTGTATAGTTTAAATTTGATGTTTGCGAAGCCATCATCTTCCTTATTCCTTTAGAACATTTTCCTCAGACTTAAGTTTCTTTCAAAAAAAATCCAAGTGTTTTTTAACCATGGAAAGTGCCCTCTAAATCATGGAATGTGCCCTTTCAAAACCTCTAGTGGGATATATTTTCTTATTATATGTCTTTCAAGGAAATTTTTGGGGCACTTGGCTTCAAAGGTTTCCTTTAGAAGATTTGTCTCAGCCACTTTTCCTAAAATAATTCCTTCAACATTTTTTCTTTATGCACTCTTTCTATTTTCTTCAGACTTTTTGTCAAACCTAACCTTCAAACTTTCTCTTGAAGAAATAATTCAGACAATCATTTTGAAAGAAATCTTTTGGGATTTCCTAGGATTAATTTCTATAGACTTTTTGACTTGAGTCATTCATTTAGACAAAAATTCTAAAATAATTACTCCTTAGTTCTTTTTCAATGCAGACAATTTTCCTGAACAAATTTTGTGGACAATTATTTTGAAATAATTCTTTTAGGCTTTTTGTTTGGTCCTTCAAAAATATTGAAAGTGTCCTTTTGTATTTGTGTTTTCTTCACTTCATTGTAGAGGGATACCCTTTAAAAACTTTGAAAAGGACCTTTTTTTTGAAAAACTACCCTTTAAAAGGATTATAGAGTGTCCTTTAGAAAAGATGAAGTGCCCTTCAGGAAAATGAAAATGTCCCCTTTGGCTTTTCTAAAATGGACCTTTAGAGTTATTTCAAATGACCCTTCTAAAAGGAAAATTGTCCCTTCAAAAACTTTGAACTAAGCCAAAATTTCCCTTTGAAAAAATTAATATGACCCCTTCAACTTTTTGAAATGGTCCTTTAGCCCAAAAAAAGTCATTTGAGGAAATTGTTTTAGACAAAATGTCTGAAACAATTCCTGACACTTTAAACAAAAAACTCAAAAAAAAACTCTGAGAGAATGAAAACTTGTACTTTTGTTATGGAATTTATATGGAAAATATCCTCTAAATTAAATATGCATAATAGGAAAACTTGAATTCTTTTAGTTATGGAAACCCAAAGTTGAAAACCAAGATAAAGCTGAAGTGAATGGCTAAGCCCAAATGACTAAGCCTAGAAATGTTTTCAAAGCAAATATTTGAACATGAAAATTTTTTATTATGATTCCATGAAGGGCCTTAGACTCATTACATAGGAAATTTGAACTAGGATGAACAAACCCACATGATCAACTTCCTCTGTAACTATTGCATGTGTAAGATCTAGTAATTTGAAAATGCTCTTTAAACTCTACCCAGAATTGTTAGCATGACTCAAAGAAAGTAAAAGGGCCTAGATAAAAAATTGATCAAATATAATAGCATTAATATTAAATTTAATAAACTTTAGATCACTTTATGACATGATATTCACCCCTAAAATATCTAAATGCCAATTTTTCATATAGGGGTGCCCAATTTTAACCTGCATGATCAAAATTTGGTCAATAAATTAGTGACTCATAGGGGTAGTATGTCTGCTATAATAACTATACCAATAGCCTTATTATTCCATTAGGCTTATGGAGTCATATAAGGATTGAAATAAATAAGAAACCTTGACCATGATTCATAACTTGATCAAAAAGACAACTAGTTACCACCTCAAAACACACAAGGCAAAGAACAAATACATATAAAGACCAAATCAAACACACATGTGCTACTAAGCACTTAGAAGAAATGAACACAATAAAAATAAAACTAATTATGTAAAACTAACTAGGTATAATCTTCCCCCTCTTGGATTAAATTGGAAAATTGAAAATCCTCTCACTTAATGGCATGAAGGATTGGATGAGTCAAGAAGCCTTTTGTCTCTTATCATTTCTACCTCCATGCTTCTCACAAAGTCTTCCAACCTTATTGGCATGATTCTCATTAAGAACCAAAAGATTATAAATAATCTGACCAAGGAAATGAACTCTTTTTGTACATGATCACTTGTTTCATGTTGCTGCCCATTCACTTTCTCATGAACAACTCCTTTCCTCTATATAGGAATGATTTCAAAAGGATTGAATTTATGTTCATTAGAAACTTTAGGCGAATATGATCTTTCTCCATCCTTAAAAATTTGATGAGTTCCTTCTAGAGGGTTATATTCTTTCTTGATGACTTTAAATATATCATTCCTAAATTCACAATCCTCTTGAAAAAATAAACATGAAAGATTGTTTCTCCTTTGCATACTTACTTGAGTTCTAATTCTACCTTCTCCATCTTTTACCAGCTGATAACTTCCTTGAAGAGGAGTATAGCCTACTCTAATGATTTCAAATAAGTCATCCAAAGTCTGATCAAGAACCTCTCCTAGTCCATCCATAGTATTTTTCAAAGTAATAAAAGAATCAATAATCATTTCCTCATAAAAGAATCAATAATCATTTCCTCATAAATTATGGAGGTAAAATCTTGTGAATTGTATTTTTGTTCACCAAGGAGGGTACCTATGGTGATTTTCTCCTCATCTACATTCATGAAGTCTCTTTTATAGGTCATGAATTGAGTATATTCTCTTTTACTTGCCTTTCTCAAGATAGGTTCCTCAACACAAAGAAAATATTATTAATCAACCAAGTGATAGAATTCAACACAATGACTCTTAAAATCATATGGGGAATGGAATGTAAGGGGTTATTTTGAAAGCTCATGAGAAAGAGGGCAGGACAAAATCACTTTATTCTCTTCCTTCCACTTGACCAATAATTTATCAACATAAAAATTAACTTGAGGAATCTCTTAATAAAAGGTAGATGGGGTGTGTTTAGGCATAGGATATTCATTTAGGTCTAAACCTTTCATGTCACCTTGACTAAGCAGCCTCATCTTTGCCTCTAATTCCTCAATTTATTTAGCGAGAGTCTCTTGGAAGAGTCTTTCTTGGAGCTCATAAGAATCATCATAGAGATGGTGAGTACAAGAAGGATTCCATGGAGTATAATAAGCTTCTTGAGGAAGGGTGGAAGGGACTTGAGAAGGATATCTTTATTTTTTAGTTCACACTCTTGAACAATACTCTTCTTTTCTTTCTTGCCCCATGATTTCACTATTTCACTCCAGCTCATGATCTTAGGATTGGGACTCTCTTCTTGAGGAAAGTTAGGAGAGGTTTATATAGGATAAATATCCTCTTCAATTTCATGTTCTTTGACAAAAATTTCCTCCTCTTGATGATAGGAAGAAACTTCATTCACTTTCTTAATATCTTGAGCTTGTTCATGATAGACATATCTCTAACTTAGAATCTTGACATCATCTTGAGGGGCTTAAGAAGGTTTAGGGAGACTAAGAAGAGTTTGTACATGAATAGGAGGATTTTCTTGAAGATAGATGTGTTAGTTTTCAAATGAAATATGATGAACTTCATCAAAAGAGGCCTCACAATCTAAGGAATTGAAATGGTTAGTCTCCATAGAAGGTTGTTCTAATATCCTTTAGTATTGGATTACTAAGTACAAAGGATTAACAACATGAGTAGTTAGTTTTGGTATAGAAAAAAATCATTATATGGGCTAGAATGTTGACACACTTTATTTTGGTAAGAAAGTGTTATTTTATAGAATGTATTTGGTGTACAAGAGGAGGGTTTATTTTATATGGTATAAGGCTTTCTTGGGATGGAAAAAGGCATACAATGTTGATTTCCTTAAGTGGGATGACTCCTCTGTCTTACTAGTTTCTCCTTCATAGATTACATGGCTTATGCTTATCTAAACAAACACTCCTCCTTGTACATTAGCTCTTGATGATATCTATTTTATTCATTCAACCTATCTATATCCAACATTTGCTTCTCAAATTCCAACATTATCTCCCTGGCACTCTTGGATTGAGTAGGAAAAGGATCATTAGGAGATTTTCTTGAGGTTATTCCATGATAAACATGATCTTGATCAAAACTATACGAAGGAACATAAGGGCCATATTGATCAACAATGGGATTATACATACCAAATATGGTTTCTTGATACACGAGGGCTGCTTGAATAGCTGATTTAACTCAAAGTCACCATTATTGTTGATTTAAATGCCTCTAAAAGGTTGATTGGTTGAATAACACACCAAGAATTTTTCACCTCATTTGACAAATAGTCCCATTGGGTATGCCAAAAACTATTGACACTTGGATTCACACCCTTGAGGAGATGATAAGCTCTCCTCATCCAAGCATCATAATGGATTCATCTCTCTTACTGTGGGTGACAATTTCATTGAGATAAATCTCTAGATAAGGGGCTAGCTCCCCTTGATTTACCTTTAAAGCTCTCTCTAGCCTATCAATTATGTATGAAAAGGGTTAAATAAAATAACTAAGAAACCAAGTGATGATTCACTAATATATAAAATCCTCCCAATCATCTGAAACCACTACTTATAGATAAACAAGGTGTTTCTCACACAAGATTCACAACTCATGATTAATTACTACATCAATGCTACATATTCTAGATTTAAGAAGGTATATGATTCTTAGGAAGGGAATGAATGATTTAAAAGAGGGATATAATCATGGACCACTTATAGGATATCTCTACACTTAGAAAAGAATATTAACAAAGACCTATAATAATCTCCTTTCTTCAAATTAGTAGACCATCAAGAGTACAAGCTAGAACAGACAATCTTTCATTATGCTAGACCAATAAGATTCAAGTCATTACTCAATATTATAGCATATGAGTGGAAAAAACACTTGTATATTTCTTCAAGAGTTCTTAAAGTTCAAATCTTTCTAGAATTTTCACAATAACTAGTGGAGGCTACTCAAAGAGCTAAAAGAATGCATATATATATATATATATATATATATATTTTTTTTTTTTTTTTTGAGAAAGGAATCAAGTAAGGGAAGTCTAGAGGTCACTCGAACATGTGTCACCTTGATAAAATTAGTTAAAATTGCATGTGAAATATGGGTGAGATGAGTCATGTCATGTTAGGAGTCTATTCATTGAAAACCAATCATAAGAATGGCAAAATGTGGCACAAAATCTCCAAAATTTTCATAGGTAACTACCTCCATCATAAACTATGCAAGAACATTTGAAACTTAAAATGGGAAAACTAACACATAACACTACTCAATGGGCATGAGACTCATTATGATAGTTAGAGAATGCCCTTTATAACTACTATCCATCTTATGGACACCTATGTTCATCAATTTCATGGGAGCTCTTTGGTTTGATTAACTTTCAACAATGACTTGAACTATCGACTTGTCTATTATTCACTTATTTTTCCTATACCAAATTCTCAAGATCTTGCCATTTATTACCTCCATATTTTTCCTCAATTTCCCACCAAGATTTTTTGACTCCAATTGATATTTTCTATAGTTTAAAGTTGATGTTTTTGAGGCCATCACCTTCCTTATTCCTTCAAAACATTTTCCTCAAACTTAAGTTTCTTTTAGACTTTTTCCAAGTGTTTTTTAACTATGGAAAGTGTCCTTTTGTAACCTCTCTATGGAACACTTTTGCCTGCAAGATGTCTTTCAATTAATTTTTTGGGGCACTTGGATTTAAAGGTGTATTTTGAAATATTTGTCTTGACCACTTTTCTTGAAAGAATTACTTCAGGCTTTTTTCTGTATGCACTCTTTTTGTTTTCTTTAAACTTTTTTCCAAACCTATCCTTTAGATTTTTTGCCAAACAAATCATTCAAACAATCTTTCCAAAATAAATATTTTGGGATTTATTAGGCTTAATTTCTATGGACTTTTTGACTTGAGTAATTCCTTCAGTACAAAAAGTTTAAAAGAATTACTCCTTAGTTTCTTTTCAATGCGAACAATTTTTTTGAACAAATTCCATAGACAATTTTTCTGAAATAATTCCTTTGGGATTTTTGTTTGGTCCTTTAGAAATCTTGAGAGTGTCCTTTAGATTTTTATTTGGTTCACTTCATTATAGAGGGGTACCGTTCATAAACTTTACAAAGTACTATTTATATAAAAAAGTACACTTCAGAAGGATTGTAAAGTGTCCTTCAAAAAAGATGAAGTGCCCTTCAAGAAAATGAAAATTACCCCTTTGAATTTTTTAAAATAAACCTTAAAAGTTATTGAAAATGACCCTTTCGAAAGGAAAATTGTCCCTTCAAAAACTATGAACTAAGCCAAAAGTTCCCTTCCAAAAAATTAAGATGACCCCTTTAGCTCTTTGAAATGGTCCCTTAGCTTGAAAAAGGTCCTTCAATTAAATTATTTCAAAGAAAACTTGACACTTAAACAAAAAAAACAAAATAAAAAATTCAAAATAATGAACACTTGTACTTTTATTATGGGCTTTATATGGAACATCTACTTTGAATGAAATCTATATAATAGGAAAAACTGAAGTGTTATGGTTATGGAAACCCAAAGTTGAAAACCAAGATAAACTAAAAGTGAATGACTGAGCTTGAATGACTAAGTCCAAAAATGTTTTCAAATAAAGTATATAAACATTAATAACTTTGATTGTGATTCTATGAAGGGCCTTAGACTTAGTATATAGGAACTTTGAACTAGGATGAATAAACCCACATGACCATCTTCCTTTACAACTACTACACATGCAAGTTCTAGCACTTTGAAAATGTTCTTTAAACTCTAATCAGACTTGTTAACATGACTCAAATAAAATAAAAGGACCTAGACAAAAAATTGATCAAATATGATAGCATTCATATTATGTTGAATAAACATAATATCACTCCATGACATGATATTCACCCCTAAAATATCCAAAGGCCAAGTTTTCATATAGGGGTGCCCAATTTTGACCTACAGGATGAAAATTTAGTCAATAGGTATTTCTACTATCAACATCCATACTAAAACTTATCATCCCACTTCTCATGCATGTGACATTTATCAATCTTATGATTATACCTAAATATGGCCCAAGACCAATTATGAGACATGGATCTAATGCATTATCAAAATACCTTAGCTAAAATTCATGCCTTTAACCATGATGTTTTTTTAATTCATAAATCCTCTGAATATGTCCCTCCTAAAAACCCACCCTTTTTAGACACTCCATGGGTCATCCAAAAAATTATTAATATTCCCATATCTAATGGAATCAACTAAGTCGATACCATTAAACCTAATCTATTTTAAAAACTCTATTAGTCAATCTACTATTATTCCTTTTATTTCTCATCTATCATTATATCTCAAAAAACTAAATATAATTCAATACCTTTCTATAGACTACATTATTGGAATATCATCTATACCAATAAATTTCTCTCTAATTCAACAATACAAAAGACTATATCTACCAACATGATACCATCAATCATATACTTATCAGTGATAAATGGATCAACCAACCTAATATGGTCACATTAATCCCTTATGAACTAGACTATATTGACTAAGCTAGTATCATCCATTCTAAATTTTGAACATATACTCAACCTTATGACATTACTTTAGATGTTAAGATTACTACTATAAGAGAAATATGTTATGTATTTCATAGTAAAAGTAATTATATTATAGACATTGAAGTGGATATCAAATATTATGGACATTTACCTATTTTTAACATAAATGAAAATAATTATAAATACTCCATGCTATATATCTTCACCTTCTTTGCATACATCATAATCTTGGCCATTTTCAAAAAAGGGTCATTTATTAAATAATTTTGTTACTAGAATTGATCTTAAAACATATCATAATTCCAAGCTTCCTCTATCTTCACATCATTTATATTTGAAGTATAGATACTAAGATGGGGGATAATCATTTTCCTTTAAACAATTTTTCATTTTCACTTATTATTCATGAAGCATTCATTCACATACATACATTAACCAATACATAAACAAGCATCTATGAAAACAAACAACATAATAAGATAAGAGATATGTGTAAAACCCTTGTTGGGGATAAAATACACTAAAATATTACTTGGATTATATTCCTATAAGTAATGTTTCATAATTTAGTGAGGCACCAACCCCACAACGAGCACCAACCCCTTACTAGTCCAACACTAACTCAATTATTCCCTTAGCAAGCATCACCTTGAAAGGAGGAAATAAACCCCTAGGTAACTTAGCACCAAATTGATAACTTGAACCTATGATAAAATTTTAACACATTATTCACTTTAATTTATATTACCACCTTATTTTTAACTTCTCTTCTAACTCTTCTATCTCTCTCAAGTAGCTTATTAGGCCTTCTCGCTCAACTAACCATTTCCTTACTAGAATTAGGTCTTATGACCTTGATCATAACCTATATAAACACTTTTATAATTTCATGAAATATTTAACACACCTATTTTATGGTATTAACACCCTTTATATAGTTTCCAAAACTCTAATTCATTTTTTCATATCCTTAATATTCTAACTAGTCAAATTAGGCCTATTAGACATTCTCTTTATACTTGAGTCTTGATTTCACCCATATTGGTTATAAAATAACCTATACATACTTTTATAACCATTTTAATATATCAAAAAACATGTTTCACAAGTGAAATAACCATTACATAGGTCAGTCATTACCTTTAAGGGCCAAAACCACCATTAGGTCTAATAGAGACCTAATGCAATTAGGCCTTCTCAAAACACATGTTTCACCTTAAACACATTATAACATAATGAGCCTCCATAAATTAATTAAAATATTCATAAAAAATTATATTATATCCATTATAATATCACCTTAGGTTAACAACACTATTTATATCATTTCACTCCTTGAACCTCATAATTAGGTCTACTCACCATTATGCCTTCTTACTTCTAGAAGGTATATCTTACAAATATGAAGAATACACTGAACATTGAAACATAAAAACAAATAAAATATATATAATATCCATTAATTTAGTTTCATAACCAATTCCATTATATTTCACAATATAATTAAATTACCTCAAACTGATCAACTTCATATGTTCACTCAGAACTCCAGACAAGCCTTAATAACCCAATCAAAAGACTTTGAATTTTCACACCTTCATAAGAGTTTATAATGAATAAAAATGAATTAAAATTAACCTATGGGAAATATATAAAAACTTCATGTGCATTTAACTTTAAAATCTATGTAAAAAGACTCAGGAACATCATTCTCACTCACATAGAAAATTGCCTATAGCACCAAAAACACAATCATGAAGATCAAGATTTAGAACACCTGTGTAATTTTTTTTATTAAATTATAATTAGTTTAAATTATCATTAATAATATTTATAAAATATATAAATATATATATATTATTAGTTTCAATATCAATATTGGTCTTACAGACCAATCTCATGTCTTCACCTTACACAAACTTCACTGTGTTAGACAGGTCACTTTGAGAATAAATTTTTGCTTGTATATGAGCATAATAAAAAATTATTATCAAATTTTTTATAGTATATGTGTATATAAAAATTACCCCATGCATTTTTTTCCATCCCTAATCAACTAAAACTTATCCCTAATCTCATTCTCACTTTTGCCTAGTTTTATCATTATCTTCCTCATCAAGTCTATTTAGTGATAGGTCAACTTTCATGAGCAAATTAACATATTTAAGTTATAAAATCTGATCATAAACTTACATGGAAACAAAATAAATTTATCAAACATCATCTTCTATCCATTCTCATGCTTTGACTTGGTTAACCCTACTTGCTACATCAAAATTATGAGAAATAAGGGGTTTCATATAGCTTGCACTCACTCTTCTAATAGACCAATGCCACATGGAGAAACTTGTAAGAGTAATATACATGTTTAAAACATAAAATTATCTCAAAAAAAACATGTTGATCCATTTCTAACAAGATCTTCCATATTAGGTCTTTATGAGGGTTTTAAGAGGGTTTAGATTGCCTTCCATCTTAGTAATCATTCATAAAGGATTACCCCTTAAATCCAAAACAAATGATTAGAAATTTAAATGTAGTAACCTTACCCAAATTTCATGAACTTATAAATATCTCATGAAATTTTTTCATGTGCCAATGACCATAATAAAATCCTTCTTAGGCCTGCAACACCTCATTTTATGTACAAGGAAAACCTCAACACCAATTTTCATACTTTCTCCTTCAAGATTTGACCTCAGAATTGGTTAGAATACTTGATAAATATATCACACCTATTAAAATACTATTAAGATTTTTGTCACCTTAGGAAATGAACTTGACCCTTTATTAGACTATACTAGGTCTCTTTACATATTAGGCCTTGAACTGTCAGTCACACTTAGACCTTGAATACACATTGAAACCTCTTTTCATATTCTAAACACCTCATTATCATATAATAAAACATTATACATTTATCACATATTACCACACATCATATCACAAGCCTTAGAATTCTCACTTCATCATGCTACCAAGCACATACCTTCTTACTAGGTCTCTTCATGTAAGGACTAAGCCTCTAAACTAACCTTATAACTCATATGAAAGATTATTTTTCTCTTTATAATTTTTATAAAGATTTATAAACTCTCTCATGCCTATACTATTATAATTAACCAATATTCACAATCCTTCATACATACACCTTCTCTCAAGGCTAGACTAGGCTTCTCAAGATACCTAGTACACAATAGTAGCTTACCTTGTATCATGATATTGAATTTTACATTCCATGAAACTTATAAGAATTACTAGGTTTCCTTAAAATTCTATTTTAACAAATATATAATAGGTTAGCTTCAAAAATCTTCTTGTCATAAGACTTCTTTGTCACATACCATTTCACCATGCATGGTCTTAACTCTGACTTTCACATAAATGGCATCTACCTTGAATTTGACATCAATGACAACAAAAATTACTCAACACCAATAAGAGGAACATACCTAAATATTCTCCCCCTTTGTCATTGATGCAAAACATTTACACAAAGCTGATCATTCACAACTCCCCAATCTAGATCTTCAAATTAACCTCTCTCCTAAACTAGAACTTTCTCCCCCTTTGACATTAATGATAAAGGGTCATCTTCATGACAACCACTTAATTCCTAGACCTATAACAACACACATTTTATCTCCAAACAAATTCATTATCTCTCTTTGATAGAAAATCAACATAGATTAGGCTCACATACCTACTCTTGGATCATGATTGGCTTCCCTCCCCTTATCTCCATGAGATATTCATACATTATCAATATTGTGACTTGGTTTGATTAAGTCATCATAAAAAATATTTGTGACCTATTTCTTGTGATCACTCTTGAAACATATTCTTGACTAAAACTTGGATCTGAATGTCAACAAAGAACACACAACTCCCCCTAAAACCAAGAATCCTTCATGCTTCTGTCCACTAGCTAAGTGCCTCCATGAATCATAATGGCGTCACGTCCGCTCTAAGGAAATAAAACAAAATAAACTCATATATTAACAAATCTCCATGTCCTTACTATACTAAACTTCCTTCATGATCCTCTTAGGCTTGAATATCCATTTTGGCTTGACCTCTTCAATCTCCATCTGCATGAAATTATGTCTTGGTTTATTGGTCTTGACTCCTTCACCCACAATATAAGCTGATAGGCAAAATTATTAACACACCTTTACATCTTGACTATGCTCCACCATGGAAAATAGTCCACTTGGACTTATAAACTAGTCATCAACCTTGGCTCCCTTGGGTTTCCACTCACTATCTTGTCTTCTTTCTTGTACTCTAAGGGCCTCAACTTTTTTTTTTTGACTTGAGAATCCATGCTTATAAAACTTTTCAATATGAACAAATTTTTGAAAATTGAAAAACACTATTCCTCATGATGGAAACATATCATGACCCATACTTGATTAATTAATCTCCTAATAGTTCCATGCATATTCATTCTTGGAAGGCCTTTTACAATGTTTTTCTCTATGACTAAATTAATTACACTAAAAATATTCATTGAAAGGATTAGCATACCTTATACCATTAGGTTGTCTAATAGGATTAGTATTCATTCTACCATCAAGGTAATTCCTTGATTAACCATTGATCTTCTTGATCTCATTAGTGTTATTCTTTTGGTATCTATTGAAAACGAGACATATTTCATCATTAGTAATATTTTGACTACTCAAGATGTTGTCTAGGTCATTGGTACTCTGTTCAAACTTTACAAAAGACTTAAACTTAATTTATGCCTAATCCAACTCAGATCTTAAGATATCCACTTAAATTACATACCTTGCACATTCTTCTTATTTATCCTTTAGGCTTGTAGTCACAATCTCAATTTGAGTTTCCACCTATTTGAATATTTCTTCTTGTTCCTTGGAGTTATTGCTCAGTCTATCTTCAAACAAGTTGAGTTACTCCTCATAGTATTTGATAAGAGACCTCATCACCTTATTATTCTTCTTCACCATCTTCAGTTCTTCATTAACTTAGCCTCAAGGTCTACCTCATCTTCTTCTTCATCTAAATCACCAACAACACCTCTAATCCATATGGGATCTTCTTAGTTTAAATAGCTTACTTCCCCAACCATGAAGAGTAATTCATTGACATCAAAACCATCACCTCCATGGTCAATCTTAGAATCACTTCTCTCACTCTCATCAGATGAGTTACAATATATCCTTGGTATAAATGCTTCTTTTATTCTTGAAATTTTTTGTGTCATCATACCTTCTAAAGATTTGCTTTCTCTTATCAAACCTATATGAATTTTTATCATCATCATGACCTTTATCATTCTCTTCATCATATTTTTCCTTATGATTATGAGGTAACTTATTATAAATGTGTCCAATAATTCCACAATTAAAACATTTAAAGGGTAGATTACCCTTGTATTTACCTTATCCAATTTTCAAATTTCTTGCAAACATAGCTATCAACTCATCATCATCAATATCAGATTCATCATGGTCTTTGAAATTTTTACCTTGTGTCTTATTATATTTTAAATTATTTTCCACCTTAAATTCATCTTCTTTCTTTGTACGTCTTCCTTCACTTATCCTCATCTCATAGGTTGTTAGGGTGCCATGAAGTCCATCCATCTCTAGCTTGTCTAGATCTTGCATATTTTTAATATCAGACACTTTAGAATAAAATTTGGGAGTTAAAGACCTTAAAACCTTTTAAATATTAGTATAATCTTTTAATTATTAATCGAGTCATCATATGATGTTGACCACTTCATCAACCCTTAACAAGTAGGCTGTAATAGTCTCATCTTCATTCATCCTCAGACTTTCAAATTGCCTTCTATTGGTTTGTAACTTATCCAAATTGACCTTGGAATCTAACTCATGAATATTATTCAAATTTTCCCACATTTATTTATAATACATAAAATTAATCACCTTCATAATTTCTTCCTTTGATAGACCACACATAATACCATTCATTACTTTTGAATTATTGTCACTAGCCTTCTTATCTGCTATATTTGTAAGATGAATAGGGTGCATAGTATATCCATCCAAGACTAATTTTCAAACATCATGACCTTGAGACATCAAATATGTACTCATCCTAACACTCCAAAAATCATAATTGGATCTATTAAACAATGGAGCCTTGCTTGTAGAAAAAACAACTTGTGCTTGACTAGCCATATTTGCTTGATTATGATCTCCTTTAGGCTATTAGGCCTATTTAGAAGGACATTATTTGATACCAAATATTTTAATTATATATAATTAGGGTGATGAATAATTTTACTCTAAACAATCCTTCCATCTTACTTATTATTCATGAAGCTTTCATTCACATACATACATTAACTAATTCACAAACAAGCATATATGAAATCAAACAACATAATAACATAGGGAATATGAGGTAAAAACTATTGGTATATAAAATTAATTTAAATATAACTTATAATACAATTATATAAGTAATGGATCAAATTTAGTGAGGCACCAACCCTAAAAGGAGCACCAACCCCTTACTATCCAAGCACCAACTCAACTAGTCCTTTAGGAAGAATAAACTTGCAAAGAGGCACCAAACCCCTAGGAAAATCAACACCAACTTAGATAACATGAACATATGTTTCTAACTAAACTGAATAATACCACCTTATTTTTCTCTTCTCACTCTTCTATATCTCTCAAATAACCTATTAGGCCTTCTCGCTCAACTAACCCTTTCCTTGGTAGAATTAGGTCTTATGAACTTGATCATCATATATATAAACAATGTTAAAATGTCATGAAAAATTTAACACACCCCTATTATTGTATTCACACCATTTATACTTTTTCTAAAACTCTTAATCATTCACTCATATCTTCAATATTCCAACAAGTCAAATTAGGCCTATTAGACCTTCTCTTTATACTTGACTCTTGATTTCATTTTGGTTGGATAAGAACATCTCCATACTTGGATCACCCTTTTAATATATAAAAAAATTCTCAATTGAAACAAATACTACATATGTTGGTCATTAACCTTAAGGGCCAAAACCACCATTAGGCCTAATAGAGACCTAATGCAATTAGGCCTTCTTAAAACACACATTTCACCTTAACCACCTTAGAACATCATGAGCCTTCACAAACATATGAAACACTTCATAAAAACTTCAATTATACCCTTTTTGATCTCACATTAGGTAAAAAACACCCTTTGTCTCATTTCACTCCTTGAACCACACAATTAGGACTACTCGCCATTAGGTGTTCTTACTGTCATAAAGTCTGTCTTAAAAATTTGAAGCATTTACTCAACTTTACCACATAAACCAAATAAAAAAACACATTGATAGAGCCTCCATGGATTTATTTTCATCACCAAGTCTATTATAATTAATAATATATATAAAAATAACTTAAAATTATCAACTTCATATACTCACTCAGAACTACACACAAGCCTTAAGAACCTAATCAAAATCTTTTCACTTTTCACACTTTCATAGGAGTTTCTCATGCATGGAAATGTGTTAAAATGAGTCTATGACACCTCTATAATAACTTAATGTGAATTGGAATCTTTATACACACATACACACACACACACACACACACACACACACACACACACACACACACACACACACACACACACACACACACACACACACACACTCAAGAACATCATTGATATAGAGGTATTAGTGAAAATTCTCAAAATCAATAAGTTATGGCTCTAATCTTGACATTGATCTCAATAAGTGTTTCACCTTGTTCACAAAACTCTATAGATAGTAATATTATTTGATATTTGTTTAGATTTGTAACTTTATTTTAGTGTAAATATTTTAAAATATTATCTAAATTCAATATCTACTATCATTATATCATGAATACACTTTTCTTGACATCATATAACTCCAACTTACACATTTCTATTCATTACCCTTCTTGATCTCTTCCACTATCTTTCACTAAAAAAAATTCTTAAGTTTCAAGTTCCAAATATTGAAATAGGTATTAATAACTAAATATTATATCATAAATGATATTATCTAATATTATTAAACCTATTATGTCCTCCTTCGAGTTCTCAAACAACTGTCAACTCTCATTTCCACATAACAAACTCACAAAGACCTCACTAGGCTTGTAGCCTTTTATTTGTGAAATTTCTCTTTGTTAGATCAAAATAGTAGATATTATTGATATTTAAAACCATTTATATCCACCATATATCTCCTTATAGGTGTGTTAAATTTCAATGTCTCACTCCATAATTAGATAACATCTCCTTTGTAAACAACCCCTCAATTAGGCCTAATTAGCCCTAACACTCACCCTCAGTCCTAGAATCCATACTATATGGAATTTAAACAAACAAAAAACACTTTATTATCATTATTCATATTGAAAAATTTCATATTACGAAATTTCATGGAATTCCATTAGTTAGAATGCAAGTTATAGGTTTTTTTAGTTTTGAAACATTAGGCTCAAGATTGTTTCAGCTAAGAACACCTTAAATCTAGTTTCTTGAGTTTGGAAACGTTTCAAATAACATAAAATACATGTATATTTATATTTATACCTATTAAACCCATAAAATTATTTTTTATACCTTGTTTAGTTCATTAAATTCTTAAGGATAAGATAACATAGAGGACTGTGTACCTTTTTTATTGATTGTGCAAGGTTTCATAAGCCTATTCACTTCCAACTACATTAAAAACCACACCTAGGTCATTCCTTAAGGTTAATAAAAATTTATCAATTATAAAACTCACCTACCACAATATCCATCCACCTTTTATTTATCAATTACACTTTTCTTTATATGCTAACTATGAAAATAAGATATCACTTGTACAAATAGGGGTCTATTGGTGTTAGACTTATTTGTATTTAAAAGTTATAATAACCCATAAGTTATCTATAATAGTGTGTAATATCCTCTATAATTTAAAAATTATATCAAATCCATTTATTTATACCTTTATTAGTCATACATCAATCTATTTTACCATTTTATAGTAGGCAGGGCCTTCTCATTGTATATACAAGGTTTCTTACTATACGAATATGGTACTGAGATTATGTTAAAATGTTTATAATTTATTTAACCTTATAACTGAATTAAATATTCATTCATAATATTTTACCTGGCTTATAGGCCATGATCATTGTAATAAGACACTTCTCACTAAAAACACCTTCATAACTTTCATTTTCCTGTAAACCTTGACTGTTATAGCCAACAGGCTTAAGGGACTGAGTCCTTTCACCAATTTCTTACCCTATAACACATTAATTTAAAAAAAATATGAGTTTACATAGACACACACACACACACACACACACACACACACACACACACACACACACACACACACACACACACACACACACACACACACACACACACACACACACACACACACACACACACACACACACACACACACACACACACACACAAATATATATATCATACCACGTGTCATTTTCCATTAACACAACAAAAAGGTTATTGAGATAGACCTTTTCCTTGGCTATAACCTACAATCCTTCATTCAAACCTACAAATTTATAAAACATTATCAAGAAATTGAACTCAAGGCCTTCCAAGATAATATATGACTAAATTAAAAAATATACATTGAATGGAGATCACATATCAATAATATTTCTTTCCTTTATTAATATAATTTTTCTTTATTACATATAGTCCTTTCATGGACTTTTGACCTCTCTTGAGGAGTTTCCTTATCCTTCCAATCTTTGGTTTACTCCTCCTCTCCTATTTATATATCTCTCTTTGCCTATTCTCTCCTCACTAAAATAATAATGTAAAACATCTTATTCAATCAAATTCAATGTTAGTTACTTATATAGTTACAATTTAAAATCTTCCTTTCTTGATGACCTAATGTATGGGTGAGGGTCATATTATTAAGGAATGACTTCTAACTTGATAACTTAGACACATATGACTCCCAAAACCCTTTATAAGACTTATTTTCCCTATTTAAAAAAGATTGACTCATATAAACACCTTATACCATATTAATAGTCACTCTTGGCTTAGTTACTTTTTTGAATTTTCAAATCTCACTTTTGGAGTGAAATCTCCCATCACATATAAAACTCACACTCATTAACTCAAATGGGATTATAAAGACACAAATAGATCCTATATGATATTTCAAACTAAAATTCACTAAAAATTAGGATAAATATGGCTCCTAATTACATATATCAATTCCACAAAACTAAATTATGGTTAACTTCCTAGATGCTCCTGCATCAATCATTCTCACTCACACATATAAAACTACCTGTATCTCCAAAAACATAGTCATGAAGATTAAGATTTATAACACCTATGTGAAAAATTTTACAAACTTTAAATTAGTTTACATGATCCTTAGACATCCTTATACCATCTTATAATATAAATATTAGAAGGTTCAATATCGATATTTGTCTTAAAGACCAATCCCATATCTTCACCCTACACAAGCTTCATTGTGTTAGATAGGTCACTTTGAGAATAAATTTTTGATTTTTTATGAGCATCATAAAAATTTATAATAAAAGGTGATATGAGAAATATGTCTTTAATAATGACCCCATGCATCTAGATCCATCCCTAATCTACTACCACTCATCCCTAATCTCATTCTCACTTCTGCCTAGTTTTCTAATTATCTTCCTCATTAGGCCTATTTAGCTATAGGTCAAATTTCATGACTATTTTATAATATTTAAGTTATAAAACATATTAATAAACTTATATGGTAATAAAATACA
This sequence comes from Torreya grandis, assembly GCA_037957365.1. Taxonomy (NCBI): domain Eukaryota; kingdom Viridiplantae; phylum Streptophyta; class Pinopsida; order Cupressales; family Taxaceae; genus Torreya; species Torreya grandis. Next base: position 4,265,505 of record JARHVA010000199.1, on the reverse strand, counting down.
AGTCTCACACATCATCCTTCAACCATTTTCATGATTTGACCTAGTCAACCCTACCTATTACATAATTTTTTTGAGAAATAAGGGGTTTCTTATAGCTTCCACTCACTCTTATGATAGACCAATTCCACTTTGAGAAACTTGAAATATCCATACACATTTTAAAAACATAAAACTAGGTCAAAAAAACATTTTGAGCCATTTCCAACAAGATCTTCCATATCTAGTCATTATGAGGGTTTTAAGAGGGTTTAGACTGCCTTCTATTCTTATAAATCATTCATAAAGGATTTCCCTTCAACTCCAAAACCAATGAAAAAAATTTAGGATAATATCATTCCCTAAATTCCATTAACTTCTCAAGATCTCATGTAAAGGTTTCAATTTCCAACTAGCATAATAAAATCCTTCTCATGTCTTCAACACCTCATTTTATGCACATAGAAAACCTCAACACAAATTTTCATGATTTCTTATTTATTATTTGACCTTAGACTTTTTAAACATAATTGATACAATATCTCACACCTATGGCAATTCTATTAATATATTTGGCACCTTGGGAAATTAGCTTGACCCCTTATTTGGCCATACTAGGTCTCTTTGTATATTAGGGCTTGAACTACCAGTCACACTTAGACCTTGAATACATCTTGAAACCTATTATACTATTATTAAAACCTCATTATCATGTCATAAAACCTTATACATTTATCACACACTACCACATAACATCTCACAAGCCTTAGACTACTCACTTCGTCATGTTGCCAAGCTTGTGCATTCTCACTAGGTCTCTTCATTCTAAGATAGCCTCAAAACTAACCTTGGAACTCATCTGAATAATTATTTACCTTTTTCTCATGTTTATATATATTTATACACTCTCTTGTGTCTATAATAACATAATTCACCAATATTCACTATGCTTCATGTAAACACCTTCTCTTAGGGTTAGACTAGGCTTCTTAAGATACTAAGTACACAATAATAGCTTACCTCGTATCATGATATTGACTTTGAAATGACATAAAACTCAAAATAATTACCAATTTTATTTTAAATTCTCTCTCAATAGAGAGAAAATAAGTTTCCTTTAAATTTTATCTTGTCATAAGACTTCTTTGTCACATATTATTTCACCATACATGGTCTTAACTCTGACCTTGACATAGATGCAATCTACCTTGAGTTTGACATCAATGACAATTTTTTTTTCTAAAAGTCAATAATATGAACATACCTCATTAATTTTCAATATGTAAATGTCATGCTTATCAAGGAAACTATTGCAATCACTTATGGCACAACTAATTATCATAGACCCTTTTTTATCTCTAAGGAACTTTATCCTACATAGCATGATAATTATAATCTATTATTTGATAAAAATCATGAATAAATTTATTATTCATATGAGTACATGCTTGGTATTCACCCTAGTATCATTTCCCATAATATCATCACTTTATCCTAATGCAAAATAAATTTGTAAAAAGTAATGAAAATTTCCTCCTAAGATTTCTACTTTATATCATAAAGAAATCATCAAGATTATAGATGGTAAGTTCATCAAAACTATTTATTACTAATAATGGGTATCCAACATAGTTATTATTTGAAAATAGTTCACCATGGTCAGTCACATTTATATCTACTTTTGTAATCTCAATTTATCATGTTCCAAATAAAAATTTCCTATACCATCAATTGATGCAATTTTTAATTCTATGACTAGCTATGATATTTTATCTCTCATGGGAAAAATTATATTCACATAACTTCCAAATATAAATATAAAATTAATTTCACCACAAAATAGGGAACCTATAGCTACATTAAAATTCTTATCAATCTTAAAGATATCAACTCCACATAACAATGTGAAAGGACTCATATTTTTCATGATCTCATCCATAAAATAGTTGAAACTTTTGTGGATGGTCTTAATCACACATCCAAGCATCATGAAAACCATATTCATTATATTTATAGTATCTTTGATCAACTCACCGAATATAAAGTTAGGCTTAATCCTTACAAAATTGTTTTTGGTGTTACTTGGTGTAAACTCTTAGGATTTCTTACTTCTTTGTGGGATAAATGTTGATCTAGATAAAATTAGAGATATTTTAAAAATTATTATTCCTTTTTATATTATATACATTCGTACCTATATCAAATAACTTGGGTCAATATGTTAAATCATCCCTAAAATGGAATCTCACATTTATTTAGTAAATTCACTCCTTAATAAGGATATTTCTCTTGAATTGACTGATGGATGTCAAAAATATTTTGATAATGTGAAGGAATTATTACTTCATCCTCTTACTCTTTGACCACATTAAAATTATTTCCCACTCATCTTGTATACTTCATCTAGCCCCATATAAATTGGAATAATGCTCGCTCAATAAAATTAAATAAGAAAATAATATGCCATATAATACATTAGTCAATATTTGATATACTATGAGACTCACTATACAAAATTAGAATGTGTATATCTTGTAATTTGTTTCACATCTAAAAATATTCAAAATTATATGCTTTATTAGAGAAATTTTTATTGTCTATTCTAATTCCCTCCATCATTTTTTCTCCAAAGAATGATTACATGGAGATAAAATTAGAAAATGTATTGTACTCTTAAAGGAATTTTTTTAAAAATTATTTCACAAAAATTATTCAAAGGCCAATGATCATTGATCAATTTTTTTTTCACCTATATTAACTATTAATCACCTTCATGACATTATTCATGATGAATAAATCCTTTACATTAAAGATCTTAACCAAACTATTTCTATTAAACATTATTTTAATAATTTCACCATTGATATTGAGAAATATACCCTTGAAGAGCCTAAAATTTCCACCTTAAAATCTAAACCTAAAGTCATCATATAATAACTACCTGAGGTTATAATTGACTTGCATGAAGACACTTGGACACTTGACTTTGATGGATCCAAATGCATTCAAGGAGTTGGGGTAGGGTACGTCTTAGTTGACCCTCATGGTAAAATTATTCTTCTCATTTTTTTATTAAACTTTTAAGTTACTAATAACATGGTTGAATATGAATCTCCCTTCTTTGTCATGCAAACAACTATTGCCTTAGATACCCCATAATTATATTTTTAGTATATTGAGAAACTATATATCATCAAGTTAGTGGATATTATCAATGAAAAAGTGAAAATATCATTACATATAATCAAATTTCTTACTTTTTTGCTAAATAATTGTGATATTTTATTACTGATGCAATCCCAAGAGAGAAAAATTATATAGCTGATCCTCTTATTTCATTATCTTATATTTTTCACCATAATATTACACTTCATGTTTCACAATTTATAATCCACATGATAAAACTACCTTATAGATTAAAATCCATATATGACACTCTTATTTATCATATTAAGGCTACCGCTACTTGACAAATCTTCTGGTACAAAAACATCATCCAACTTCTTGAGCACCATACTTATCCTCTAGATGATTCTTATGAAAATACTCAATTTTGTAATTAATATTGTAAATATGTCCTTAGATATAACATCCTTTATTATCATAATGTTGAAGGTAATTTTTTTTAATTTTAATACTCAAGATGAATTTCCTTCTCTCCTTGAGCAATAACATAGAGGAATTTGTGGTGGTCACTATGGTGTACATGTTATAGCTTGAAAATGCCTACACATGGGATATTTTTAGACTAATCTTGAAATATGTGTTATAAAATTCATTAAAAGTGTAATCCTTATAACTTTCATGATGATCTCATTCAATCCCCTCTACATGGGTTTCAAATCTTGGAGTTTCCTTGGCTATTTTCTATGTGGGGATTAGATCTCATCTATAAAGTCACCTAAATCACATGTTATGTCTTCATAATTATTCTCACCAAATATTTCATCAAGTGGGTTGAAGCTATGCCCCTTATAAATTTCACAAACATCACTATATCCAAATTTATTCTTAATCAAATCATATATCATTTGAAAATTCTTCACACCATCATCTATGACAATGGTGGTGTTTTATCCTTTTTGGATTCATAATAGAAACATAAAAGAAATAAAGTTTTTTGAATGCAATAGTGTAATATTTATATTTTAAAAATGTAATACAATATTTTTATAATATAACTCATTTAATCATGTGAAATAAATACAAAAATACTAAGTAACTAATGGATAAAAAAGAGCATATCTTGTTTGATTTTCTATTTTAGAATTTGGTGGTGATTAGGAATCACCATAAGGATTCCCTAAATACATTGACCTTACTCTATTTTTATTTTGATATTTTTATCTATCATATAGTTGTGTTGGTTAAGAACGTTAATGTCAATTATAGTATCTACTTCCTTGTGATTTTTAATTATAACCTAATGACACACAAAATATAATAATATGATTGTTAAAGATGGCTAACAAAATGGTCAAAATGTGAAAGATATAGAAAAGGATACAAAGGTAAGCTTGGATAGTTGTGTCATAGTTGAAAACTAACTTTTGTGATAGTGTCCTCAATAGACACAAACTTCCATGGGCTAAAATTAATAGATAATATAAAACAATAGTTATGGATCCCTAGCATTTATTAGATGAAGATAAACAAACATAACATATATGCCCAAGGGGTAGGTAAATCAAGTGAAATAAGATGGAACCGAAGAGTTCCCTAAGAGACAACATCACTATATGTATAATTATCAATGAAATGGTATATACATATAAGAAGACTATAAATATATGTACTCATACCAAAATGGGTGTCTACATCCCCCCCAGCTTAATCTAGTAAATAAAGAAAAAATGAAATTACTAGTTTAACAAAAAAGAAAATGCACACCATGATGTGGATAACACCCACTATCTTTACTTGAGATTTTATTGAATCATTCATTTGAACATTACCTACAACCAATAATGTGCCAAAAAGTAATTAGTGTATATAATCTATATATATAATTAATAATAAAAGGCATCATAAATAAAGAGCATGGATAGAATACACCTATGTATGTGTCATGTACTAATGGCTCTGGAGTGTTGGAAAATGGAAAATTAGATAGAGGGATTATAACCTCACTGATCTTCTAAACAGGAATATGAGTGCACCTATAGGTGGTCAAGTGGAATACACCATGATGGTGTTTTACCTAGGTAAGGGATAGTTGGGAAGTGATCACGCTCCCAACCTACAGTATGAAGAGTGGCTCTTTGACCATCAAAAGTATCATTTACCAAATATCATAACTAAAGTGAAATATATATGTATATATAGATAGGTATAGGTTGAGTGACATAATAAAGTTAAAAAAAAACTTGATATTATATTATTTAATCCCTTCAATCACCCCAAAAATAATATCCAACTATTGTAGATGGGTAAAGTTCAATACAATCTATAAATATTTGATCAAAATATCAATACATAAAAGTGTGTGATGTGGTAACAATCCATAATAGAGTTTTTGAATATGAAACTGATTTAGATTTTGAAATATTAGGTGAAAATTTTATATCATATGCACCTTAGATATGTCTCATGATGAAACTGTTTATAAAAAATGGTATCATCATATAGAATTTTGTAACAACTATGAATTTGAATCATATACTATGCATTTTTACCAATTTGGAGATTGTGTAGGTGTGGAGGAAATGATTCCGAAGTCTACCCCAAATATGTATTGATAAATCTAAAAATTATAATAATTACTTATGTAGATGATATGTTTCTAAAAACATGCCCCCATTATAATCTCAAGGTGTTAAATAGTGAATAAGAGTAGAGACCATGCTTCCAAAGTATGCCCCCACTAAATATGGAGAATGTGCAGTCTATAGTCAATTATGTAGAACATGTTTATAAACATGCACCTACTAATATGACCCAATTTTTGGAGGAGGTTATATAGTTCCTACTAGTCATCTCCTTAGAGAAGGAAAACTAATAATGTTCTTGATATAATTTACTTGATATTGTTCTGAAAGTGTTGTGGACAGTAATTTGTAACATTATTTTTGGTAGTATTTGGAATCTAGTAGAATATTTGTGTAATAAAAAATTTATTTATTTTTGTAAAATTTTGAAAATTTGAAATTTTTTTATAACATGGAAGAGCCTAGATTCAAATGCAACTTGTAGTTTTGAATTTGGACAAGTGCGGGTCAGGATATGCATATTTGAAGTTTGTGTAGAAGTGGTATATGAGTTGTATTTTAATAGAAATTTGAAATCATTTACATTTTTAAAATTTTAAAAAAATTGAGATCTGAGTTAGATAAGAACCATTCCATGTGTAATATACCCTTTATTGATTTGATTTGATGTACTTATTAGTGCCTTAGCCAATCAAGATTTTTCTAAGATAGTAGGTTAGATTGTGAATTTATCAATAATTTTAAATTTTGGAAAAAAAATCATTTTTCATGTGAATTTGGGATTTTTCTAGGATGAAGGACACCTACACTAATGTCCTAGATGATTTAATTTTTAATAAAATTCTAGTGTCCAAGGGCATATGTAAGCATCTAATGTTTTCATCTAGCATAGATGTTAGTGCCTGATACCTTTGTCCTGAATAGACATTAGTGTCCTATGCTAATATCCTATTTTTTTCCAAATATTTAATTATAATTTATATATTTTTTCACTAATATATAATTTATAATGAGTGTTTATTTTTGTATTATTTATTTTATAGGATATACATATTTGAGAGTTTTTACATGGTTGGCATTATTCTACCTTAACAGAGTTGGGTCTAGATGTGGTCAATTGGGTCATTATTGATTAGGTGGGGTTGGGTCACATGGATCATTTGGTATATATCCATTATGATGTCCACCTCCTCATAGCCCTAGCTAAGAGGTATAACCTAGATAAATATACATTTTGGTTTTACACAAGTGAGATGTTAGTCACTTTAGAGGATATATATCATATTTTCTAACTTCTAATTAAAGGTGAGAGATTTCCAATTACTAGAGATCGAAACCCAAGCTATATTTAATGTTTCCATGTATACTTCACTATTCAGATGGATTTATATGTTGATCTAGGTATTATGATTTCTTTTGATAGTATTATTAGAAGTGATGTTTCATGGTTACAAAAATTTATTTGTGTTTTATTGGCATCATTTGTGGTTGTGAAGAGTGGTATTATTGGTATTTAATATAAGATGTATTAGTTAGTATAAAATATTAATCTTGATCAAAATAGATATTCATAGTTCAAAATTTACTAGCCCAATCATATATGGATCTTTATAGGTTTACATTAGAGAGTCATAGTGGAGGTATTGGAGTTGTGAGTTCATTACATGTTTAGGATTATGATAAATATTATAGTGGTATGACCAATTGGTGGTCTCCTACTTGTATGGGCTCATCCAAAGATGTTTTTAGAGTGGTAATTATTTCCTCATAGGAGGTTGAATCTAGATTAGATTGTATGGAATCCTTATAGGAAGTTTATTAGATGGCCCAAAGATGGACATGAGTTACAAAGGGTTCATATTAGTATGTGGTTGGTTGATCAATTTCCTACTATTTATGAGTTTTTTATTATGACAAACTTTTATGCTAGTTTTGTATAAATTAAAGAGCTCCCTTGACACCCTACTCATGGCATCATACCTCATATATTGGGCATAGGCTCCATGATAAGTCAACACATATGATTATAGATCTATCCCCATGTCCAGTTGATGAGTGAGATCATGTGGTTTCCCTAGTTATAAGAGATGATGTGGGATGTATATATGGCTATGTGTAGTGGTGGGCTAAAGTCTAGTGGCCACTATTATTTCCTATTATAGTTTCCCCCAAGTGTCATTATTATGGCATAGAGAGTGTAAGAGGAGATATAAGTGGTAAGGTAAGTGATGATGATCCTTTTGGACTAATACTAGTGGATGAGGTAGTCATTAGAGCCACATGTGAGTACCATAGTTTTTGATTTTGGCGTTTAATTTAGATATAATAATGGCTAAAGTATTTGATTCTATAGATGTAGTTAACTAGTATCATATTTTTGATGTCTAAAGGTAATCAAAAGTGGGTGATGATGGTGGATTGGGTGATATAGACCCTCACACTTAAAGTTATTATGGATATAGCTAGAGATGGATGTATTGAGAGGTTAATTAACATTACAAGTTCCCATGAACCTTTATCTGATCCTTTAGTGATATTTTTGGAAGCTTATCATACTACAACCATTGAGAATGAGGAGATACATAATGAGTTAGATAGGTGTGACATCTTGCATTAGATCACCACTAACATTATGCAAACTCTGATTAATTATTATGACACATTATAGTGGGATCACAATGATACAGTGTGGTGGTTATGTTATTTTTAGGAGAGAGTACATGTGTTATCTTATGCATGCAGGTCCTAATTAGATCTTGATGCATCAAAATTTAGAAGTACTAGCTTCATGGATATTGATAGCGATGGATATTTATAGAGACAAGGAGTATAAACATGGGGATATACCCACAACATATAATTAAAGTGATTATTTGTATAATCATTATATCAGATCATGTGTGTGTGTGTGCCTGTGTGACATTGGTCACATGGTTTTATTTAGTTTTAAATAGATTATTAATATTTAATTATTTGTTTCTCATTACATAGTTTTTAATTGAATTTATCTATGTGGTGTATGTTAGCATTTGGTAAATTTTTTAACAAATATGGTCATTTTTAAATGCTTGTATTATAGATGTGATCATAGGAATACAAGAAGGGATATTAGATCAAGTGCTAGTTTAAGAAATAAAACTCAAATATAAAACTTACACTTACAATCCTAGATTTTAGGGGTGAGCTTAGTTAACAAAAGATAAAATGAAACATAACTAAAATGCAAAGACCATAAATCATTACCTTCCTTAACAACTCCAAATGCCTTTTTGGGTGGCTTGCTTGGTTTGTGATTAAAAGAGGCTTTAGAAATGGAGGTTGTGTATCTCTTTGTATCCTTGGCACCATTGAAATGTGTTGGATTTGTGTAGCTTGGCTCAATATTATAAAATTATAAAATTATACACATGAATCTCATGCAACAAAACCTGCATTATAACTCTACAATTTACAACCTTAGAATTCAATGGGTAATGGATTAAATTTATAAAAATAGATCTAACCCCAAATCAAGGTAATTTAAGGTGTATTTAAGGCTTGGAATGGGTTCAAGCCTAACTTAGGTGAGTCAAGACTAACCTTAGTAGAGTTAATAGTTTTCAAGTTAATGATTTGTAATGAATAGGCATGGGTCTCCAAAATGAGATATTTTAGGATATTTTCCAAAAGGATTGACAAATCATAAAGGTAATTATGAAAAGATAGGATATTTTATATTTTTGAATTTCCTTTTTTACTTATTCATTAATTACACATGGATAATTCAAATAGACATTTAATTTGGTTTAATCTATTAATTAATTCTAATGATCCATTTAGCTCTTTCAAGATTTGATTTTTGTTCATGTGCCCCACTAAATAAGTCCATAGACCAAATTGACTATTGTGATGTCATAAGGTGATTAAGGATGAATCAATGAGAGGTTATTATTGAATATGATAGGATACCCTAATTAAGGATGTTTCAACATGATTATGAGCCTTGATGAATGATGCATATTTTTTTTTGGATGTTTAGTGATTCATAAGATTAATTTATAATGGGTTTTAGGAATTGATCTAAAGTTTGATCAAAATCTAGTGGTGGCCAGTTTTATGTGTCTATAGTTTGCCCTTGTTTGGGAAGGCATTAAAAGTTATAGGAATAATAATGTCTTCTCAAAGAATGAAAAGGTCTTATATGCCTATGACTTTAATGGCAATGGATGAACTATATGTGTCCCTTCAAGGGAGAGATTGGCAAAGGGGTCAGCAATAGGTCCCTCAAAAAGAGGAAACAATTGGACCAAAAAAATGAAATGGGGTAAAAAAGACTAATTTGTCTAAAGATGGTTATAATTAGTGGCAAATGGAACTACCCTGACTAGGCAAATAAACAAGATGACTTACCCATAGGCAATTGTAATCATCAACATAGGTGGGATAAAACATGCCCCATCAAGGTGAATAAAGATAATGGTTTTCCAAAGACAATTATAAGCATTATCATAGTGAAAATGTACCCTATCTGGGTGGAATAAAGATAATGATTTTCCCAAAGGTGGTTAGAATATTGGTAATTCAAGTGGAATGGTATATAATGATTTACCCAAAGGTAGTTATAAGCATTGTACCTTGATAGAGGAAAATATGATATGAAATATATGTCAAATTGGTATAGAGGATAAAGATGAATCTAAGAAACCTAAAAGTAGGGAAATTATCATCTGAACTAACAAGGATCAAAATTCTTTCATTTTTTAATTACTCTATGTACGATATGATTTGGAGTAGATTGGGATTTTTTTTGGTGCTAATGAAATATATCATTTTCTCATTGCCATGTAGACTCCTAGAGTTGATTTTTTTATCACGTGATGGTAGTCATAATGATAGAAAACTATAACTTAGTTTAAATATATATAAGGACTAACACACGATCTAATACTTAAGTAAAAATAATGCACCAATGACAAAAGCCATGATGACAATGTTGATGGATGAATATGGATGGATTGAAGAATAATGCCCAAAGAATCAGCCAATGAATGCATGTAGACTAAATCAAGGCACAACAAGAAAGAAAATAAATAGGAAAATAAAGAAACAAATAGAAAGATAAGACAAAAAACAACCAAAAGCCATAAAACACAAATAATGGTTAATCACAATGTTAGGACAAATAATAGGACATAAACAAGATGATGAACATTGCCCCTAGAAGATAGGAGACAAAATAATAAATTAAAAAATGGGGGAATAGAAGAAAAATAAGGGGGTGGCTGAGTTATCTCTAGATGTACTAGTAAAGTAGATGTTGCCTACATAGTTTCATGGACACAATATTCATCATAAACTTTCGGCCAAATGTAGTTCTCCTAGGATATGGGATAGAAGAAAATGAAGAGAAATAAAAATTTTATGAATATTGTAGAATAAATATGGGAATGGGCTCATAAAATGGTGAGAGCATAAGATGTGAGGCTAATAAAGATGGGGAAACTAATTGACAAGTGGTTTTTTATGAAATAGTTAAGATTCTTAGAATCCTTAAGGCAAAGATGTGGTCAATGTTTAGGATTTTCTAAATTAGTTTTACAAATATTTTTTGAATTTATAGAGCATCTCAACTTGATATGGAATGATGAGATAATAAATAGTCCAAGATCTCAAAATAGTGAGAGAATTTAATTTGAAAATGATCATAAAATGGTGAGATCATGGAAAAGGGTGACTGAGCTAACCTCAACATGAATCAAGCTCTACCTAAATAGTCCCAGGATGGGACCTCAAGTCACTATAGTTCCACCTTACAATGGAGTAATCTAACTAGTAGAGTAGCCAAATTGAACAAAACAAGAAAGATTAGTAAATGGCATAGTATGGCAAGGTGGTACATCAAAACATGATAAACAATTATTGCCCCTAATTTACCCATAGACAATTATTTAATGAGGAAATAATGGTATAGGTCAATTATACTAATTTTCCCATAGGTAATTATAATTAGTAGCATGATGGTGAATTATTGATTTACCCAAAAGCAATTATAATCAGGCTCACATGCTATAGAATATAAGAAGAACTAAAGGACGCATCTACCAAATCACTATCATACTACTCTAAAATATGGCATCTATCTAGAATGTTGAATCAACTTCTAAAAATTGATCTGAATCTTCATGCTGAAAGTGATCATGGAACCAATAAAATGGAACCGACATCAACAAGATGTGTAGGGAGGGTAAAAATAACTCAATTGATAGAAAAAACATGGTAGAATGGTATAGTGATAGAATGGTATGGTATAAGAAATGTAAATATTAGGGTACAATTAAAATGGGTCTCATAGAAAATACACTAGGTCATTAAAGCAAAGTAATTCTTGAGGTGTATAATGTTCATCGGCTCATCCAACTCATCCCCATATAGGATAACAAGCCTATATGCTCTAGCAACATAGTTTATACTAATAATGAAAGGTTTTATCCAATTAGGTTTGAAATTACCTTTGTTTTTATTCTCAAATATGGTATTCTATTGTTTTTCTTTAAGTACAAGATCACCAAGCTCAAATTCTTTGTGTATAACACACCAGTTGTAGTGTTCATGGAGTCAGTTCTAGTATGCTTGAAGGCTATTAATTTTGGCCATGTGTTTCTCATCAAATAACTATACCTCTTGCAAGAAAGCTACTCAATAGTCTTCATCATTTAGGACATGCTTCAAATATATGCACGATGAAATTAACTTAACCTCAATGGGAAGAATGGCTTTAATACCATAAATAAGTGAATACAAAGTGGCTTCTATTGGAGTATGGTGATTAGTACAGTATGCCTAGAAGGCATGGAATATTTGAAGGTTATAATCATGGCTAGCATCACTAACAATATTTATTAGGATGTTTAAAATGGTTTTGTTAAATGATTCAACTTGGTCATTACCTTGATGGTAATATGTTATGTAGAAATGTTGAGTAAGGTTGTACTCCTCATATTAAGATTTGACATTATTGTTTTAAATGATCTACCATTATCATATATAATGTCATAATGGATACCATAGCAGCAAATGAGGTAGTTAAAGATGAATTTGAATATTTGCTTTCTAGTCATGTGAGGGGTATAACTTTAACCCACTTAGTGAAGTATTCAGTGGTGGTAAGGATATGTTTATGTTCATCAGGTGATGTGGGGTTTATCTTCGTAATGAGATAAAGGCCCCATATATAAAATATCCATGGTGTAAGCATTATTTTCATAGTCTTGGTTATGGCATGAATTAGATTTTCATGCCTTTGATATTTATCACACTTCTTTCACATACATAGCTACATCTACATCAATCATTGGCTAATAGTGCCTAGTATACAAGATCTTTATGGAAATGATGAACCCTGATTGTGTGGGATCCACATAATCCTTCATGAAATTCCCATTATTATAATGTATATTTTATCAAAATTAAATAATGAAGTAGAGTTCCATCAAAACTATAATGGTAAAGGGTTGATTTGAGTAAGGTATAACATGCAAAATGGTAGATAAAGGCCTTGGATTTTTTATATGATAGGTCTATTGGAATTATTTGGTAATGAATATAGGTATAAAGTTTATAATATCATATAGATATAGAACCAATAATATCATAGATCATTGTGATGTTTACAGGCTCATGAGCTGGTGCTAGTAGATTTTCAATGAGGAATTGGTATTCTTTGGCTATGTATGTATGTCAAATCAAATATCCAATGGTGTCTATGGAATGTATTATTTTATTACTAGATTTTGGTATATGTTTAAATTGTACATTAGTAATCTATTATTTGAGGGTGTCGACCATGGCCTTGTATGATACCAACTTGTCATCTTTGGTTCAAAAATGGTCTATAACCTAATTGATGATTAATTTAGAATCACCATAAACCTTTAGATGTTGTATATTTCATTTTACTACTTGTTAAAGCCTTATAATGAGTGTTTCATATTTGGGCATGTTGTTGGTACAATTAAAGCTTATCCTAAATGAATTAGGGATTATATCCTCCTATGGTGTAATAAACAAAAGGCCTCCCTTCAATCCATGCATTATCAATGATCTATAAAAATAAAAATTATAATGCTACTCTTTAAGAGGTGTATTAATGATGGTCATAATATATTCATCTATAATTGGACTGTTAATGGTTGTGTATCTATAAGGGGTGCTTCAATAAGATGATCTAAAAGATCTTTCCCCTTAATGGATTTTTAGTTGACATATTCTATCTTGAACTCATGAAGGAGTGTTGGGTGAATATTTTGTCGTCAACTAACTGATGACAAAATGGGTATATCAACCACAGTAAAAGGAGATTTACACCACAAAAAGTGTGAGTTTACTACATCTAAATGAGATAAATCTCTCCTCTCATCAAGGGGAGGTTACCTATGAATATTTATATGCTATATGTATATATAAGTAAGAAAAAAATAATACTCGAGGTAGTATGACAGCATCCATCTCTCTTTTTTTAGAGAGGACATCCAAGGAACAAGAGAGAGAAATCATGGTAATTGGCTAAGAATATTCCTCTTCTTTCAGGAATGGTATCCAGCACAGAGTAGAGAATCCTGTGAATTAGGTAATAAAGTCCACAAAGAAACCCACATAAGCACAAAGTCTTCTGTTGTCTCCTTCATTGATTCAAAATATACATAATGGTAGAGTGAAACAAAGCACAAAGTCTTTGCCTAAAACTACAATGGATAAAAGGATCACCAAGTTGAAATTAGCTCAAAGTCTCTCTTTTATCTTTTAGAAACATCTTCAGATAATGTCAACATACACACTTTGCTTATTAAATCAAACAAATAAGAGATTATCAGGAAAGAGGACAAGAACTATTTCCTAAATAACACAAATTACTTCAACACAAAATTTGAAATAAACCTATTTCTCATTCATTTGATAAAATATGATTTACAAGTTGAGCACAAAGTCTCAAGAAGTGTCTAAATTTCAACAGAGTTTTTGCTTTTAATTATCTAGAGAGAGTTTTACAAAAGAGGCTCCCTCTATATATAGGGAGAAACTTTACAAATTAAAAAGATTAAAATATTAAAATATCTAGTCAAAGATGAGTCATCTTTGACTTTGAGATATTTTTCTAAATTTTTTACATGTAATTACATATTACAAAATTGCATGCACTTTTCCATGACAAAAGTGCATGAGAAGAGAGGAAGAAGAGAGAAAGAGGAAATGGTTCAGCTCTTTCCACCAGACTTATTTAGATGAGCATCATAGATGGTGATAGATGCCTGAATTCCTATATTTTCTGGCACAATGGTGTTCTTGAAGATCACTCTGGCCTTGATTGTAGCATCCTTCAATGCTGTGATTGCCTTGGCATGACTAGTTAACTTGGATCTTAGATTATCCAGAGTCAACTGAGTATCTATAATGTTATCCATAGAAGTCATTGAGAATGCTTTCTCTTCAAAATCCCTCTGAGTCATACCTTTGAATTCTTGGATCATCTCTTTTGCTAAGATAAATTAGTTATCTCTAGAGGTGAGGTCACAAGGCAATTCTTCTAGTTGGTTCAATAGGCCTGTATTACTTTTCTCACTAGCATCCTTGGAAGACTTGAGATCTTTGATCAGCTCTTTGAGTACCTAAATCCTATATATCAATGATTCCTTGATCTCAACATAGGAATCTTTACTAGAAATGATGCCGATGGATATCAAGGTGCATTTCTTCAGATCCTTCATCTCTGTCCACTTGCCAAAATATTTATCTGTACTATCAATACCCTGAGAAATAAGAGAGACGAGGTCCTCTAAATCTATCCTCACCTTCTTCATCTTGTCCATCTTTTCAGCAACCTCTATAAGCAAAGAAATTCCCTGAGTGTGCATCTTTTCAATATAATCCTCAAGCACTTTCCCTTTCATATAGGTTTTCTCTGCTTTTTGAATAATAGGGTCATCTATGGAAAAGGCTTCTAGGGTTGCTTCTTCAGGGCCAAGGGTGAATTTATTGACTACTACAGTCAATTTCTCTACCTTTGCCTTATAGTAATCTTTCATCTCCTTTTTTTGTCAAATTTTTGGACAATAATGTCCATTGTAGACTATAGATCGCTCTTCGCACCTTCATGAGTAACTTTCCATAGCTCAACACTAGAAATGGAATAGTTGCTCATGTCAAAACCCTTAAGGTTACATCTTATAGAGGTTTAGCTATCTCTAGAAATTTGTGCCCCTTTTCCTCAACCAATTTTGAAAGGATCCTTGGTCTCTTAGGGGCCTTAGCTTTCACTGGCACTGTCTTGCCAAAATCAAAGTCATTTACAGAGATGGCTAGATTTTTTTTTGGATGTGAAAGCTAACAACCAAGATGGGAGAAAAGTACTTATTGTGGCAATAGTTCCTGTAGCTAGTGTCACTGGGGTAACATCTGTATTGCTAGTGGTAACAATGAGTGTAGTGGGAGTAACTAGTGAAACCGTATTAGCCGCTAACTGGTCAATAGTGGAGCTTTCTCCTATGTTGAAAGAAGGAGAAGAGAGACTAGGGATGGAACCTAAGGAGTGAAGGACATCTCCAAAAGTGCCTTGAGGATCACCAAACATGAATCTGGAAGGAGAGGTGGCTTCAAAATAAGCAACACTAATGGGAGAAAGAGGCAAAGGAGATGCTACAGGAGATTGAGGTGGTGAAGAAATGCCTATAAGTGGTTGTGCCCCTTTTTAGGAAGATAGAGGCTCAGTTTTCCACTGCTCTGAAGGCCTGTCATCTGTCTCCATCTGATGAGCTACCTGTTCTTGGGTGCTTTGTTCTCCAACCCCATTTGTCATTGATTCTGGCTCCTCAACAACCTTTGATTTCTTGGAAACAAAGATGATTCTAGGCTTGTGAGGCCTAGATAGAGAAGGAACATCACCTTTATTCTTAGTCTTGTTCTCTACCTTCTTCCTTGTTTTTGCTTGGAATTCAACCTCTGATCCTATAATGAACTCCTTCAACGTGATCCCTTTGGCTGCTAACCAATCATTGGTGTTAGCCAATATTAGTTCAAATCTCTTCCTCAAACAAGTCAATTCTTTTTGGGACCACTGAATTAGAGGAAGAGGAGAGTCAGTAACCTTCTCAACCAGATATCTGCTATTGATTACATTTTTATCATCAACTAGACTAGGGGGAATATCTGCAAGCCCCAGATATTTGATATGTTGTAGAGTCAGCCTATTGTAGTCCATCCTCTTGATTCCTTCAGCTGTTTTCAAGTCTACCCAGATGTCTTTAATCATAGGCTCATGAAACTAAGTATTTCTTCTGATCATATATTTGACACCTCTGTATTCAAAATTGTCCCTTCTCTTAAACTATTTCATGGTAACTAGTTGCATTTCCATCTCCATGACCTTTGCTTTGGCTACAGTCAAAACTGAGTATCTGCCAATTTCAATTGGGAACTTGAAACTTGGCTTTTTTAGTTCTATTTTCCTAGTGTGTATAAGAAACATTTGTCTACATAGCTTCATTAGGACTAACTTGTTAGAAGGAAATCTGGGGAGCATATAGAGATAGCCTTGGAAAAAGCCAACCCATAAATAGCAAAAAGAGGGAAATTATAGAAACATACAGCCAAAGTCATAGACGACTATTCAAGCTTCATCAGATACTCTTTTTTGTTTGAGTTGAGGATTGAAAAGGCATAAAAATACTATGAGGAAGGCATCATTTACCCTCCTAAAATGACAGATTGGTCCTTGTAGTGTTAACTAAGGGTAATATGAATAGACTGGGGTGGTTCTCCTATCTCCTTCAGCTGTCAAACATGGAAAGGTTTGCATGGAGACTGTAATGTATACCAAGTATGAAGTCATATAGAACTTTGAATTAGTAGATACCTTGGTCAACTACTCATGAAGAGCATTGCTAATCTGCTCACCTCAGAAGATGACTTGCTTCCCTTATAGGATTATCCTGATGAAGGGGTACATCCATTCATGGAATTGTGAATAAGATGGTAGGCCTCACACTCTATTGAGAAGAGTAATCATTTCACCAACTTCTTTTATGAAATCACTCCTTGGGAAATTCCATGGCCATCTAGATAAATTGGTCTTAAGAGTCTTGAGCAACCTATTATTCATCATCTTCTTCACCCTCTTGAAATCCTTGTTGTACTCTCTTTATGCCTAGACAAAGTCAATTCTCAGTACTTCAGTAGTAAGAGGGCACGTGAAGACTTTATCAATAAATTCAAGGTCTAGCCAAATTATCGTGTTGCTGCTAGCATCTGACACTGACTTGGTTTCTCTGTTGTAGAATTAGGCACACTGAAGGATGAACTCTGTATGATGTGCCACTACTAGGAAAGAGGCAACTAGATGTATGTTACTTTCAATTATCCTTTTCATTTCTGATCTTAGGTTTGTTGCCTTGGTTTTGGTTACAAATTTAGCCATATCCATGTGGTTGATCTCTATGTCTCTAATGTCATTGACATTAGAAGTGACCGAAGTGATCGAGAAAATGCCTTGGTATTAGTACTTCATGGCCTTTAACTTCCTTGAAGAAGCTTTAGTCATTGGAACTAGTATTGATTGAGCGGGTGCCGATGGATGAGAATCCTCAAGGGGTACTACAATGATAATCATGATCATGTAATTAGGGAAAACTAGGCAAATTGGGGAATTTGCACGTTGGGTGATCATGACCAAGAAAGGGCACTTGATAGGGTTGGGTTAGAAAATGGGTCAAAAAATGAGAGAAAAATGGGAGGAGGTGAAAAAATGAAACAAATAAAAATTTATCTAGAGTTAGATAAATTGGAAGAAAAAATGCAAGGGCAGCAAAATTTGCCGCCCTAGCATGTGGAATGGTTAGCATGCATGGGCAGTGAATTTTGTCACCCTTACATGCAAGGGGAAGATAGAAGGCATGGGCAGCAAATTTTACCACCTATGCATGTTTCGTAGGAAAGTGCAAGGGTGACAAAATTCACTACCCTTACACTTTAGACCTGCGTCGGTGGCAAATTTTGCCACTAATGCAGTTAAATTGGTGCAAACTTGTATCGGCGGTGAATTTTGCCACCGATACAGGAGGTGGGGAAGGGCAAGGTTAGGGTGGAAAGGTTTCTACCCTTAATAGGTAAGACATGAATAAATCTATGGGAGAGAAGGGAGGATGGCAAAAATCACCACCATTGCATGGGGAGAATGATGGAAGGCCGATGGGGTAGGGAGAGAGCTCAGTGGGAGAAGAAGAGGAAGCGGGCCGATCAGCCTTAGGGGAATAAACAAAAAAGAAAAATACAAACCCCAACAAAAAAAATTGATAAAGAAAAGAACAAAAGTAAGGGAAGAATGAAAGAATAAAGTGCAAAAATAAGACCTACCTAGAAAATAACACGCACCACGAGCTCAAATTCATCAAAACGCACTTTTTCCCACTTGCTAAATCATCTAGAGGTAGAAGGAAAGAGGAGGAGATGAAGGAATGAATAAAAATGGGGTGAAAATTGAATTAAATGGAGTTAAAACTGACCCTAACCACTTGACATGCATGGCCATAAATGTCGTGCATGAAAATTGAGGTAGTGTAGGGGTGGCAAAATTTGCCACCCTTGCACTACAAAAATGAAAGGACATGTAGGGGTGGTAAAATTCAATACTCCTACATGTGAGAGAGAAAATGTAGGGGTGGCAAAAATTACCACTCCTGCATGAGAATTAAAAAAAGATGCATTGGTGGTAAAATTTGCCACCCATGCATGAAAATTGAAGAAAAACACTAACTCTGAAAAAGCCAAATCTTGGTCCCCTAGTTGTATCAAGACCATAAAAACTTTCATATTTTGGGGAAAATGTAATGAAAATACATTACAAAATTCAAACAGTGTTAGTTGAGCAAGTATGATAATGAGAAAAACTTGTCTTGAAAATAGACTTAGAGAGACAAAGGGTGAAATGGACAAGTTTCACAGGGGGTTATTCTAAAAATGAGCTAAGCTAATTTTGGAAACATCAGCTGGCTCTTGTTGGGGAACTTCCATTAATCAAATCGATTAATGAGAGTAGAAACCAGTCTCTAAGTGCCTTCATCCAAGCCATTGGGCTACGGAGTCATGCAAAAAATGAAAGAAAAATAGACAAAATGTAAAAACTATACAAATATACAAGTGGATCCATTTAAACTTCAAGGATTGAAAAGCTTTAGATGCTGCCCACTATGGGGTAGTACAAATAGTGTTCCATCCTAATACTCTAGTAAGAAGCTATTCTCACCACAGAGCTATCGAATGGCAAATGGACCTCTCCATAAAGAGTCAAATTTGCCGTGCATTCCCTTCGATTCTTGCCTCTTATCCCACAACAAGACTTGATCTCTAACTTAAAAATCATGAACCTTAGACTTTTTATCAAAGAGTTTATTTACCTAATTTTGATGCACCATAATCTAGTCCACCACCATGGTTCGTTGCTTATTCAGTTTAGTTAGACACATTATTCTTTGTCGATCAAACTTTCGAAGGTTGAATCTCTAATTGCTTTGGCTAACTTGAGCACTGGTAGTTTTAGAGTGATGGGTATCTCCACATTCAAACCATACAAAAGTTGGAAAAGTGACATACCTATGTTCCTCTTAGGTGTATCTACCCATAAAGCATCAAACAGTGCTTTGTGCCAAGTTCTTTGATTATCATCTACCATTTTTTTATAATAGTGACCAGGTTCTTATTGCTCGATTCTGCTTGGCCATTTCCTTGTAGGAAATAATCTAAAGTGTGGGATAGGGTAATCCCATAATAAAAATAGAATTTAGTAATTTCATGTGAAGAGAAATAGGCCGCATTATCTATTACAATTTTGAGCAAAACCCCAAACTAGGAGATAATATTTTCCTTAAGAAAAATGCACACCACTTCAGACATATCATGCTTAGTTGGGATGGCTTCCACCCATTTGATAAATTAATTAGTTGTCATGAGGACATAATCATGTTCAACACTTGAAAATGGGATGATTATGCCAATGAAGTCAATACCCCACTATTGAAAAGGCTCTTTGATTATTACCAGCTGGAGGGGTAATGTAGCTAGTTTAGGCTTTCTAATGAACTATTGACATAATTTGCATCTACGCACTCATTTTTAGGCATCTTGAAATAGTGTAAGCTAATAGTACCTTGCTCACAGAATCTTGTGCACTATCACTGGTGCAAAAAAATGTCCTCCATAGACCAAATTATGGAAAGACTCCAAGATTTTATCTTGTTATACTTTATCGACACAACAAAGAAATGCCCCATCCAAGTTCCTTTTGTACAGACCATTATCTCATAAAACATAGCTAACAGCCTTTAGTTTAAAATTCTATTTTTCCTTATAAGAGAGATGGGTAGGACACTCACCATAGATCAAAAAATGGGTGATGTCAGAATACCACTCATTAGTAGTGGTAACAAAGAGGACCATAGGCATGCCTTCGATCTCTATTTCTTCATTTTCTACTCCCTCAAGAATGTTGTTGTCAATCAACTAACAAAGACCCTTTCCCCACATGAGTTTGGTAGGTTTGATGTCTAGATCAAACTCTTGAATCTTGGTGATCCAATTTTTCCCTCTTCATACCAAACTCCTGTTGAGTCAAAATGGACTTCACTATTGTATTAGGCACCAAAACCTTAGTGTGCGAGTTCAAGATATAAAACCTGAAGTGCTTGACTGCTTTAACCATCACATACGCATGCTTCTCCATGTTGGAATATTTCAGCTCATGAGCCTTGAGTGGATAACTCATGAAGGAAATAGGAGATTCTATGCCTTCTTGGTTCTGTTGAACTAAAATAGTTGAGAGTGTATGTTTAGAAGCATAACTATATATTTTGAAGCCTTTGGTGTAATCTAGACAAATAAGGATTGGTGTGCAAGTGATTGATTCTTTAATGTCTTCAAATGTTGATTTTCCTTTTGCAATCCACCTGAAGGTAGCATTACCTTTCATCATATTGACAAGTGGTGAGTTTTCTTAGTGAACTCAGGGATGAACCTTCGAAGAAAATTCACCTTTTCAAAGAAAGAGTGAACCACAGTTTTACTGGTAGGCAAAGTAAGTTCTTGGATGGATTTGACTCTTTCTGACTCAATTTTAATACCTTCACGGGACACAATGTGTCTGAGAAGTTTCCCTTTAGTCACCCCAAAGATAGATTTCTTTGGATTTAGAGAAATACCATTCTAATGATAGTGTTCTAGTATTTTTTGTAAATGGTGGACATGGTCCAAATGATGCTTTAAAAATACCATCAGATCATCTAGGTATACTACAATGAACTTACCCATTTCATCCTTAAAAGCAAGGTCCATCACTATTTGAAATGTGGCACCTACATTTATCAGACTGAAAGGAATTCTTTGATAGGTGAAGGTGCCTCAAGGTGTGGTGAAGGTAGTCTTATGTTGATTTACTTTTCCAACTTCAACCTGATTGTATCCCGAGAAATTGTCCAACATTGATAACATCTCTTAACCTGTTACCATTTGCAGAAATTGATCTATGATAGGGAGAGGGTAGTCATCTTTTAAAAATAACTGATTCAAGTTTCTGAAATCCACAAAGATTCAAATTTCACCATTCTTCTTTTTGACAGGCACTATGTTAGCAATCCATGTGGAATGATGGATTGGAAAAATTATCTGAGCATCAAGTATTTTTTGTATCTTAGCTAAAATGGTACCTGAGATTTTTGGATTATATTGCCTAGACTTTTGCTTGTAAGGCATGGAGTTAGCCTTAAGAGGAATGTTATGGTGAATGTCATCGAGCCTGAGTGATTTTAAGTTGTCATAGGAATATGTTAAGACATCTATGTATTGGTGGAGTAGATAAGCAAGCTTGAATCTCTCCTCGGGAGTACAACATTTCCCAATGTTCACCATCTTAGGATCTCCCTTGGTTCCCAAGTTTACTCGATCAAAATCCTAGGAAGAGTTTGAATCTGTTCGCTATTTTTTGATGAACCTGTCATGGTTATCAAACAATTTCTCTAGGGAAACCAAGCCTTTAGGAATCTTATTCCTTTTAAGCTGTAAGATATCCTCACCTGTGTTTACATTCGATTTAGAAGTTGCTTCACATTCTCAAATTTTACTACCTTCAAAATGTAATTGTTTGAAGTTGCCCTTTTACTCCAAGAAGGTAATGATTTGATCATCATTGTTGAATACTTGCTAATGGCTAGCATTATCAGGTATACTTGGCTAAAAGACCAGTTCAATAGTGTACTTATCTCCTTTAAAATCTAGGTGGGGAACCAAGAGAGTAGTAGAAACAACCAATGCATCTGCTTGATCATTGAATTCTCTTGGAATGGTAGAGATGCTAAAAGCATCAAAATTTTCAATTTAGTCCCAAACAAGATTGTGATAGTGGTGCAATCTTTCATTCTTAGTTTGATAGAGGTTTCTTACCTGGCAAACCACCAATTCAGCATCCCCTTTAGCATGGAGTATTTTGATGCCCTTTTCTCTAATAGCCTGTAATCCAAGTAACAGGGATTCATACTCAGTTGTGTTGTTAGTGTTGTTGAACTACAACTTGTAGGATAAAAGAACAATATCTCTTTGAGGAGATACCAACACAACTACCACTCATAAACTGGTAGAAGAGCAGCTACCATCAAATTCAAAGATCCATACCTCATTAGACACTGCTTTTCCTTTGAAAACTTCATTTGGGGAAAGAGGTTCTTCCATGCATTCATTTCACTTTTCTAATTCTCCCATTGTGTCAGCTAAACATATTTCCAAGTTGTCACCTGTAGGAGTTTCATCGGATGCCTCATGGACTTTGTCCGTAGATAGGAAGTAGTTGCTCATGCTAAAAGACTCAAATAAAATTTGAGCTTTTGGTGCTGATGATCAGGTGACTACATATCTTGCCTCTTTCTCTGGAAGCAATTTCTTCATAACACCTTGAATTGGGATCCTCACTTTTGACAAGTCCATGCTTAGCTCACCTCCAACATCCTTGTAGAAATTTTGCCCAAGTAGGATGTTGTAAGAGGCTAAAACATCAGCCACTAGAACCATCATTTTTATCCTCTTTTTTGGAAAAGCTATGAAAGCAAATTGGGCATCTTTTATTTGACCAAGGAGTGGACTTGTTTATTTTCCATAGAAAAACACCTCCCAAAACTTTTGGTCAAAGTTAGACCAAGGGAATCTACCACCTTGGCAGGCATGACATTATCAACAGCTCTAGAGTCTGTTATGTAATTACTCAATTTGTAACCATTTATTAGTAGGGAAACATAAAAAGGTTCTATTTTCCTAGGAGCAATAGGAGGAGTCATGAAAAGATTATTTTGGGTGGATTTATCCTTGGGGGGATCATGAGCAGCCTTTGAAGAATCTTGTCTTGTGGGGATAGCTTTATTTTTCACATATTCTACCAACCTATCAAATTTTTTAGGATTAGCTCTCGAATATTCAATCTCTGTCATCTGAATCTTAGTCTTTCTGGTGTGATCAATTATATCAAATAATTGAAAAGAATTTGAGACATAGGAAGAGGGTCCATCATTTGGGTCTTTAGTGGGTGTGGCACTAGTCTAAGCATCAGAGGTGAAAGATATGGGGTGGTTGGAGGTATTTAATTTTTTGTGAGTTCCCTGCTCTTTTGATTGGGGAGGAAATGGAGTCCCTCATTTAGTGATGGAAACCACTGACTGAGGTTTTTCTTCTACTTTTCCTTTGTCAGTGTGTGGAGCTAATTGGTCTTGAGATCTAGTAAAAATAGCATAAGATCCATCTAACCCTTCTCTTTTACTTCTAGCTTCATCTTGGTAATCTAGGAAACCAATATTGGAATTTCTAGCTAATTCTTCTTCCTGCTCTTTGAAGAGATTAGCATCATCTTGTTGGTCCAACTCAGGTTGGAGTGAAAAGTCACATTTAGCCTCTAGGTAACCAACCAATGAATTGGTAGGTGCTGCTTCAATGGCAAATTTCCCTAGAGGAGAAGGTAGGTGATTTGGTTGCCCTCGGTTCCAAGCAGCATTACCTTGATATTGCTAATTTTGGAATGTTCTTCTTGGCATATCTAGATAGGTGGGAATAGACATGCCTTGGGCCATTTGTCTATTTAAAGCTATTAGTTCATTTGTCAATTTTTGCACCATAGGATCTGTAGTGCCTGTAGAAGAGCTTTCAGTAGGTGAAGAGAATCTATTTTTACTAGAGTCTTTTCTGATCTTACCTGCTAGGATAAGATCATCCTCAATCTCAGTATCCAAATTTTGAGCCAATGTGAGATCCATAGGGCCAGCTTGCCTCAACAAGAAACTTACTTTAAGAAGTTGTGAGTTGATAAAAAAGCACTTAAGATTCTCTAGCGTGGGCTAAGTGATAGTTGGAATCTGGTTCCTTAACTTATTAAATTTGGCTATGAAATCCCTCATGGGTTCCTAGGATTCCTTTTTCATCTATGTCAATTATGCTAATAAGGTGTGCACATCTTTAACAAGTTTAAATCTAGCTTCAAATATAGACTTTAGCATATTCCAGTTAGTTATAGTTTGAGCTTGAAGGTGGTAAAACCAATCCATGACATCACCTTACAGAGTTTCTACAAAAAGTCTCACTGCTATGTCTTTGAACTCCACACCGATTACACCACATGCTATAGAAAAGGTGACAATATGCTCGTCAGGATGAACCTTCCCATCCCCAAAAAACTTGGGAATTTTTTTTCTAGAACTATGAGGTAGTTCATGCAAGGGTGGGGTCAAATTGAGAGGATCAAAAGAATTGTACCACGGACCTTGAGCCATTATGATAGGGTACTTAAATGGCAGGATAACAAATCTTGGTGGGGTCAATAAAAAAAGCCTTACCAGTATTGAGACTAGATGATTCACCATGTATAAGAGATTTGGTGTTGGTAGGAGGGAAGCTCTTAGTTCACTGAAGATGAGATGATGAAGGAGAAGTCTCAAAATTAGTTTGCTGCACTAACTCAAATGTAGGATAAAAATACCCTGAGCTCTCAAGCCTCATGTGTATGGTGGGTCCACTAGAGTGTCAAATGAAAAAGGGACTAAAACTGCTTCAAGTTGAAGCTTGAGGCTTCAAAATGCATGTTTTTATCCCTAGTGAAGTCGCCAAAAGCTATTGGGTGAATATTTTGTCATCAACTAACTGATGAAAAAATGGGTATATCACCCACAGTAAAAAGAGATTTATGCCACAAAAATTGTGGGTTTACCACATATAAATGAGATAAATCTCTCTTCTCATCAAGGGGAGGTTCCCTATGAATATTTATATGCTATATGTATATATAAGTAAGTATAAAATAATACTCAGGGTAGTATGATAACATCCATCTCTCTTTTTTTAGAGAGGATGTCCAAGGAACAAGAGAGAAATCCTAGTCATTGGTTAAGAACATTCCTCTTATTTTAGGAATGGTATCCAACATAGAGTAAAGAATCCCCTGAAGTAGGTAACAAAGTCCACAAAGAAACCCACGTAAGCACAAAGTCTTCCGTTGTCTCCTTCACTGATTCAAAATATGCATAACGGTAGAGTGAAACAAAGCATAAAGTCTTTGCCTAAAACTACAATGGATAAAAGGATCACCAAGATGAAAGTAGCTCAAAGTCTCTCTTTTATCTTTTATAAATGTCTTCAGATAATGTCAACACACACACTTTACTTATTAAATTAAATAGATAACAGATTATCAAGAAAGATGACATAAGAACTATTTCCTAAATAAAACAAATTACTTCAACACAAATTCTGAAATAAACCTGTTTCTCATTCATTTGATAAAATATGATTTACAAGTTGAGCACAAATTTTCAAGAAGTTTCTCAATTTTAATAGAGTTTTTTCTTTTAATTATCTAGAGAGAGTATTACAAAAGAGGTTCCCTTTATATATAGGGAGAAACTTTCAAAATTAAAAAGATTAAAATATTAAAATATCTAGTCAAAGATGAGTCATCTTTGACTTTGAGATATTTTTCTAGATTTTTTACATGTAATTACATATTACAAAATTGCATGCACTTTTTCATGACAAAAGGGCATGAGAAGAGAGGAAGAAGAGAGAAAGAGGTAATAGTTCAGCTCTTACCATCGGACTTCTTCAAATGAGCATCATACATGGAGATAGATGCCTAAATTCCTATACTGTCTAGCGTAATGGTGTTCTTGAAGATCACTCTAACCCTGATTGTAGAATCCTTCAATGTTATGATTGCCTTGGCATGACCAGTTAACCTAGATCTTAGATTATCTAGAGTCAACTGAGTATCTAAAATGCTATCCATAGAAGTCATTGAGAATGCTTTCTCTTCAAAATCCCTTTGAATCATACCTTTGAATTCTTGGATCATCTCTTCAGCTGAGAGAAATTGGTTATCTCTAGAGGTGAGGTCACAAGGCAATTCTTCTAGTCGGTTCAACAAGCCTGTATCACTTTTCTTGCTAGCATCTTTGGAAGACTTGAGATCTTTGATCAGCTCCTTGAGTACCTGAATCTTGTATATCAGTGATTCCTTGATCTCAACATAGGAATCTTTGCTAGCAATGATGCCAAAGGATATCAAGGTGCATTTCTTTAGATCCTTCATCTTTGTCTAATTGCCAAGATATTTATCTATATTATTAATATCTTGAGAAATAAGAGAGATGAGGTCCTCTAAATCTATCCCCACCTTCCTCATCTTGTCTATGTTCTCAGCAACCTCTGTAAGCAAGGAAATTCCTTGAGTGTGTATCTTTTCAATATAATCCTCGAGCACTTTCCCTTTCATATAAGTTTTCTCTGCTTTTTGAATAATAGGGTCATCTATGGAAAAGGCTTCTGGGGTTGTTGCTTCAGGGGCAAGGGTGAATTTCTTGACTACTACAATCAGTTACTCTACCTTTTCCTTATAGCAATCTTTCATCTCTTTTTCCATATCAAAATTCTGGACCATGATGTCCATTGCAGACTGTAGATCGCTCTTTGCACCTTCATGAGTAACTTTCCCTAGCTCAACATGAGAAATGGAATAGCTACTCATGTCAAAACCCTCAAGGGTTACATCTTATGGAGGTTTAGCTATCTCTAAAAAATTGTGCCCCTTTTCCTCAACCAATTTTGAAAGGATCCTTGGTCTCTTAGGGGCCTTAGCTTTCATTGGCACTATCTTGCCAAAATCAAAGTCATCTACAGAGATGGATAGCTTCTTCCTTTTGGGTGTGAAATCTGACAACCAAGGTGGGAGAGAAGAATTAATTACTGTGGTAACAATTCCTATAGTTGGTGTCACCAGGGTAACATCTATACTGCTAGTGGTAACACTAGGTGTAGTTGGAGTAACTGGTGAAACCATATCGGCCGCTGACTGGTCAATGGCAAAGCTTTCTCCTATGTTGAAAGAAAGAGAAGAGAGACTAGGGATGGGACTTGAAGAGTGAATGACATCTATAAAAGTGCCTTGAGGATCACCAAACATGAATTGGGAAGGAGAGGTAGCTCTAAAAGAAGGAAAATTGATGGAGAAAGAGGTGAAGGAGATGCTACAAGAGATTGAGGTGGTGAAGAAATGCCTGTAAGTGGTTGTGTCCCTTCTTGGGAAGATAGAGGCTCAGTTCTCCACTACTCTAAAGTCTTATCATCTGTCTCCATCGCATGAGTTGCCTGTTCTTGGGTGCTTTGTTCTCTAACCCCCTTTACAGTTGATTTTGGCTCCTCAACAACCTTTGATTTCTTGGAAACAAAGATGATTCTAGGCTTGTGAGGCCTAGACAGAGAAGGAACATCACCTTTATTCTTAGTCATGTTCTCTACCTTCTTCCTTGTTTTTGCTTATAATTCAGCCTCTGATCTTGTAATGAACTCCTTCAATGTGATCCCTTTGGCTGCTAACCAATCATTGGTGTTAGCCAATATTGGTTTGAATCTCTTCCTCAAAGAAGTCAATTCTTTTTGGAACCACTAAGTTGGAGGAAGAGGAGAGTCAGCAACCTTCTCAGCTAGATATCTATTTTTGATTACATTTTTATCATTAATCAAACTAGGGGGAATATCTGCAAGCCCCAGATATTTGATTTGCTCTAGAGTTAGTCTATTATAGTCCATCCTCCTGATTTCTTTGGCTATTCTCAAGTCTACCCAGATGTCTTCAATCATAGGCTCATGAAATTGAGTCTTTCTTCTGATCATATCTTTGACTCCCCTGTAGTCAAAATTGTCCCTTCTCTTAAACTGTTTCATGGTAACCAATTGCATTTCCATCTCCATGACCTTTGCTTTGGTTGTAGTTAAAACTGAGTATCATCCAAATTTCAATTAGAAACCTGAAACCTAGCTTTTGTCTATTCCATTTGCCTAGTGTGTATGAAAACCATTTGTCTACACAACTCCATTAGGACTAACTTGTCAGAAGGAAATCTGGGGAACATATAGGGATAGCCTTGGAAAAATCCAACTCATAGATAGCAAAAGGAGGGAAATTGTAGAAACATGTAGCCAAAGTCATTGAAGACCATCCAGGCTTCATCAGATACTATTTTTTATTCCAGCTGAGGGTCAAAAAGGCACAAAAATATTATGAAGAAGGCATCATTTACCCTCTTAAAATGACAGATTGATCCTTATAGAATTAACTGAGGGTAATATGAATAGATTGGGGTGGTTCTCTTGTCTCCTTCAGCTATCAAACCTAGAAAGGTTCACATGGAGGCTGCAATGTACACCAAGTATGAAGTCATATAGAACTTTGAAGTAGTAGATACCTTGGTCAACTACTCATAAAGAGCATTTTTGATCTACTCACCCCAAAAGATGACTTACTTCCCTTGTAGGATTATCTTGATGAAGGGGTACATCCATTTGTGGAATTCTGAAGAAGAAGGTAGGCCTCGCACTCTGCTGAGAAGAGTAATCAAGTCACCAACTTCTTCTATGAAATCACTCCTTGAGAAATTCTACGAACATCTAGATAAATTGGTCCTGGGAGTCTTGAGCCACCTATTATTCATCACCTTCTTCACCCTCTTGGGATCCTTGTCATACTCTATGCCTTAATGAAGTCAATTCTCAGTACTTAAGTAGTAGGAGGGCACATGAAGACTTTATCAATAAATTTGGTGTCTAGTTGAATTATCGTGTTGTTGCTAGCATCTGACACTGACTTGGTTTCTCTATTGTAGAACTGGGTGCACTAGAGGATGAACTCTATATGATGTGCCACTACTAGGAAAGAGGCACCTAGATGAATGTTACTTTCAATTATCCTTTTTATTTCTAAGCTTGGGTTCTTCACCTTGGTTTTGGATACAAATTTAGCCATATCCACATGGCCAATCTCTGTGTCTCTAATGTCATCGACATTAGAAGTGACCGAGGTGATAAAAAAACACCTTGGTATTGGTACTTCATGGCCTTTGACTTCCTCGAAGAAGCTTTAGTCATTGGAACTAGTCTTGATTGAGTGGGTGTTGATGGATGAGAATCCTCAGGGGGTACTATAATGATAATCATGATTGTGTAATTAGGGAAAACTGGGCAAATTGGGGAGTTTGTACGTTGGGTGATCATGAACAAGAAAGGGCACTTGATAAGGTCAGGACAAAAAATGGATTAAAAAATGAGAGAAAAATGGGGAGGAGGTGAAAAAATGAAATGGATGAAAATTTCTCTAGAGTTAGAGAAATTGGAGGAAAAAATGCAAGGGTGGAAAAATTTGTCGCCCTATCATGTGGAATGGTTAGCATGCACGGGTGGAAAATTTTGTCACCCTTGCATGCAAGGGGAAGATAGAGGGCATAGGTAGTGAATTTCACTGCCCATGCATGTTTCGTAGGAAAGTGCAAGGGTGGTGAAATTCACCGCTATTGCACTTTAGACCTGCGTCGATGGCAAATTTTGCCACTGATGCAAGTAAATTGGTGTGAACTTGTATCAGTAGTGAATTTCAACACTGATGTAGGAGGTGGGGAAGGGCAAGGTTAGGGCAGCAAGGTTTCCACCCTTAATAGGTTAGATACTAGGAAATCTATGGGAGAGAAGGGAGGGGGGCAAAAATCACCACCGTAGCATGGGGAGAATGATGGAAGGCTAACAGGGTAGGGAGAGAGCTTAGTGGGAGAAAGGAAGTGAGATGATCGGCCTTAGGGGAAGAAACAAACAAGAAAAATACAAACCCCAACAAAAAAATAAATTTATAAAGAAAAGAACACAAGTAAGGGAATAATGAAAGAACAAAGCACAAAAACAAGACCTGCCTAGAAAATAACATGCACCACGAGCTCAAATTCATCAAAACACACTTTTTCTTACTTGTTGGATCATCCAGAGAAAGAAGGTAGGAGGAGGAGAGGAAGGAATGAAGCAAAATGGGGTGAAAACTAGATTAAATGGAGTGAAAACTGACCCTAACCACTCTATGTGTGTAGCCATAAATGCCATGCACAAAAATTGAGGCAGTGCAGGGGCAGCAAAATTTTCCACCCTTGCACTAGAAAAATGAAGGGACATGCAAGGGTAGTGAAATTCACTACTCTTACATGTGAGAGAGAAAATGCAGGGGTGGCAAAAAATTTTGCTCCTGCATGAGAACAAAAAAAAGATGCATTGGTGGCAATATTTGCCGCCCATGCACAAAAATTGAAGGAAAACACTAACTCTAAAAAATCCAAATATTGGTCCCTTGGTCATATCAAGATCATAACAACTTTCACATTTTGGTAAAAATGTAATGAAAATATGTTACAAACTTTAAATGGTGTCAGTTGAGCAAGTACAAAAATGAGAAGAACCTATCTTGAAAATAGACTTAGAGAGACAAAGGGTGAAACAGACAAGTTTCACAGGGGGTTGTTCCAAAAATGAGCTAAGCTGATTTTGGAAACAATAGGAGCATGATCCATTTGGTAATTAATATTTGTAAAGATGTTTTAGATAGAATATAGTTGATTAGATATACTTTTTAAATAACCATGGTCTTGTTGTTAAACATGTAATGTCATAGTTTTTGAGCTGTGAAGACCATAGCTAAAAAAACCTTTTTAATGGGCACATAATTGTGCTCATATGTGACTAATGTAAAACTTAGATAGAAAATGGCATGATCCCTTCCATTATTATCATGTTGATCTATAATTTTCCCCATGGATTTATCTATGGTAGATAGATATAGTAAAAATGACTTCCCTAAGATCGATGGTAATAAAATAGGTAGATTTGTAAGATATTCCTTTCGTTGTTGGAAATAATTATAAAAATTTTCATCCCAATATAATTTGACACCATTATTCAACAAATGTGTAATATAATGCCACTTTTTAGCTAGTTGAGATATGAAGCATCTGATAGATTAGATCTTGCCCTACAAACTATGAAGTTACTTCAAATTAGTTGGTGGTGGTATCTAAATTATGGCTTATACTTTGGTTATATTGACTTCAATTCCTTGACTAGATAAAATGAATCCAAAAAATTTTCCTAAATTTATAGTAGTATTTTTGTGCTCTATGGATTAAACAATATATTTTAATCACTAAAACATCAAACTACTAGGTAAAGTCTAGAGCCATTAAAAACCAAATGCAATGGGTGAAATCACAATTGAAACTAGCATTATGATCTTAAAGCTAAATGATCTAAGCCATGATAAAATAGATGAAATAAAATAAGAGGATTTGTATTTATTACTTTATACTTAGATTTTGGACATGAATGTTTGATCAAGGATGATGGATGCTTGATTATGGACTTCTAAGATTGTTGATTAATTTGACATAGATTTTTTATGAATTCCTAAGATGCTTTCCCATGGAGGAATAATTTTTTAGATATATTTTGGAGGGAGAGATCAATGCTGGATATTTAAAATTGGTTAAGGGAGATCTATGGTGGAGAATTAAAAGGAATTTAAAATTCCTTAAAAGCCTCTAGATTTAGAGGCTTTTATAGGGTAGGGTGAGAATAGAGAGGATTTTAGAATTGGATAATTCTAGAATCCTTATTAATGGTTAATGATGATTAGATGGGGGGATTAGATAGGCATTAGGTAAGTGATTCGGGACTAGGGGTGTAGGAAGGCCTAAGAATAGTCTAGTAGGTGGGTAATTAGGAATTTAAAATTCCTAAATAATAGATAAGTAGGATTAGGATGGGGATAATAGGGATTTAAAATAATTAATGATGAGATGGGATAGAATAAGGTTATTAAATGAATGGGGATAAATGGCAATGTTAGATTAATGATTATGAAGGGAGGATAAATTAGTAGGATAAAAAGGGATAAATGATTTTAGTAGAATTAGTGTCAACTAATAGGAGTACTAGTGATGATTATATAGGTGAGTAAATTTAGATGCATACATTTTTATCCTCTTTGAAAGGGCATTATGAGTGGAGTGAAGTGGAAGGAGTAATGGTCTTGAAAATAAAAACCATGTCACAGATGAATTTCATTAAATGATGTTAGGGTATATGATGCCCCCTCAAGGGGACATGTGGGGAAGAATGATATGGATGGCAACTCAGAATAAGAAATGATGGGTGGGATATGATGAGTAGAAAAGGGCATAAGATGCTAGATGTGAGATAGA
The DNA here is from genome assembly GCA_037957365.1 of Torreya grandis. NCBI lineage: Eukaryota > Viridiplantae > Streptophyta > Pinopsida > Cupressales > Taxaceae > Torreya > Torreya grandis. The sequence continues at coordinate 4,232,219 of JARHVA010000199.1, read as the reverse complement.
TGATGAAAAATATAAATTAAACTTAAGTAAAGATCTATAGATTGATGATTCCCTTTGAAAAGATAGGTACACAGGGATTAGAGATGATGGATGGCATGATTGTTGACACATACCAAGGAGGAACCAATTGTAATGTGATGATGATAAGATTAAAACATAATAATGTTTAGACATATCCCAATCAAGGATACATGCAAGGTTGAGCTATAGGCTAGGATAAAATAGTGATTTGATGAGATTAATGATGTGTGTAGATCAAAGCTAAAGTCAATCAATATGATGTATGTGATGATAGAGAAGAAATGATATGATTGAATGACCAAAAGATAGGGAAGAAGGATTGGACTACATTACATCAAATTAATAATCCATAATGTGATTAATAATGATTCCCCTAGTAAGGACACATGCAAGGGAGTAATTATTAATTAATTGATCAATCAATATTGGGATAAAAGATAGATGGCATGATTTATCAGGACTAATTGATAGGTGTGGGATATTGATGAATAGATTAGGAGATGGTTACAAGGATGGTGATTGAATAATTGATTGGTTGATGATTATAGCTTAATTATTTTATTGATGTAAGACTGGGGGATGATGATAGATGATGATGAAAGAAGAGATAGTGGCTGAGCTATCCTTGAGCACTAAAAAGTGACCAAATGTTGCCTATATAGTCTGAAAATACCTCAAGCCAATGTAGTTTTGACTAGAATATGATGATGATGATGATGATGATGATGATGAGAATTAGTGACTAGAGCATGATGTTAGTGATGAAAGGATATGACTTAATGATGAGATTATGATAGAAGATTAGATGTTAGTAGAATAGATAGGGATAAGGATGATTTGATTATTATATAAATGATGAGGAGTAAGTGATCAAGCCATCATATTTATCATAAGGGTCATCATAGTCTAAGTAATCTGATAAATGTCGTACTTGGTAGTATGTCCCATGATATAAGAATGACCAAGAGAGCATTGTGTTGAAGTGCATGGGAAAATAGAAAACTCTACATCATTGAGGGCACATATAAGCATTATTATGGATTTGATAACCTCATAGCATCCTTTTTCATTACCCAATAGGAAAAAAGAGAAACAATACAACATAAAATAAAAACAAAAACACAATCAAATATTTAAATGATAAAAGACATACAAATAAGTCAAATAATAACAACACACATAAATATCTACATGCAATGTCATTATGCCTTGTCAAGTGATTGGGTGATGGGTTGGATTAAAAGGATCATGATGTGATTATGGTCATAATTTAGGCTTGGATTTGTAATAGGATTATGATTAGGATTACTACTTGGATAAGGGTTTAGGGACCTAGATTAGGATTAGGATTAGGATCAACATCGACTAGATTCACCCTTGGTTGTGAAATAAGATCTTTGAATATGGATCTAGTCTAGAAATCAAATCTAAAGGTAATTTAGAAAAGTGATGTTTAAGATGAACAAGTGTTACTAATAGAAAAAACTTTGCAAGAGTCCAATCCAACAAGAATAGGAAGAAATGATGGGATTAAATACCTTTCATACCATCAAAAGAGTAATTGGATGGGCGTTAGGTATAGAGAGGAAATGGTAAAGAAAATGATGAGATCAAGTACCTTCCATATTATCAACAGAGTGATTGGATGGGTGTTAGGTATGAAAAAGAATTTACAAGGAAATGGTGGGTACCAAATTAAATTCATTGACAAGGTGATGTGTGTTGATAATAATCAATCATAAGATATAGAGGAATGGGAGACCACTTAGATTTGGTTTCGAAACTAAATGTTGTATCCAAAGATGGGAATGGGAAAATATGAGACACATAGAAGATGGAAGATATAATATGGGTGTTGGAAGGTGATGAGATGGATATGATGATGGGGTTTAGGCATAAGACAAGACATGATGGACTATTTTTGGGTTTTTCAAAATTTTATGATTTTTTAGGGTTCTTGAAATATTTGTTGGGGATCAACCAACAATAGATTACACTTGTGAAAGAAATAAATGTGGAAATAAATCAGATAGACAAGTAACTAGAATGATAAACAACAAGAACAAGAGATACAAGAAACCACCCTAAAAACTTGTATTAACAAACTCTTTACAAAAGGAATACAATTGAAGAAACTTCTTTCTTCCACACCTCTCTTAGATGTATACATCTCTCACTAGATCTCTATTACTCAAGAGCTCTCTCTCTCTCAAGAACAATCAACTCCAACAAACCTAGATTGATTCAATTCTGTACTATTCTTCAACATTCACATACAATGAACTACTACAATAATTCACACAAAGCTAAGAAGATCTAATTCTACATATAGAATTAGGAAACTTGAGCATGTACTTACAACAAATAGTTAAGCCTCTTGAACAAGGTCTCTAAAAATAATATTAATAATAATAGAGATGCGAGCTTAAGACTACAACTTAAACTCATCATGCAAATACTCGCTTTTGTCCTCGAAAATAACATTCTGGACGCACAGGTAACTGACGCTGGTTCCTGCTGCTCACCTGTGACTGCTGTCGACCGACCCACTACTGATGTCGACACCTCTACAATTGCACCTGGCTGATGTCGATCGCTCCTGACCAATGCTGGTGTCTGTGTAGACCCGAAACTATCAAAGTGTGCTCCTTGGTGAAGCTTTTAGCTCCAAACCCTAACAATCTCCCACTTGGAGATAAACAGCTACACCAGTACTTATACAACAATATCTTCTAGCTCCTCCATCTTTAACTCAATCATGAAGACCAATAGAAGTTGAATGAAGATTCAACTTCTCCTTTGTAACCGGCTTGGTTAACATATCAGCAGGATTCCTATCCATATGGATCTTCTCCAGCTTCAACTCACCATCTTCCAATACCTGTCATATGAAATGGTACCTTAGCTGTATGTGCTTTGTTCTTGAATGAAAGGCTGAATTCTTAGCCAAATGGATTGCACTCTGACTGTCACTATACAATATATAACTCTCATGCTCCCTACCAAGCTCATCCATGAACCGTGTCATCCATATCATCTCTTTGCTAGCCTCTGTGGCTGCAATATACTCTACTTCTATAGTTGACAAGGCAACAACCTTCTACAACTTAGATATCTAGCTAACTGTTGTTCCACCTACAATGAAAACATAACCTGTAGTGCTCCTCTTGCCATCCAAATCACCTGCCATATCTGAATCTACATAACCATGTAGAGAAGTATCTGAACCTCCATAGCACAAGTTCCTACTGCTATTTCCTCTCAAATATCTAAGGATCCACTGAACTGCTTTCCAATGTTCCTTACCTGGATTGGCCATATACTTACTTACAACTCCCACTGCTTGGGTAATATCCAGTCTAGTACACACCATTGCATACATCAAACTCCCTACTATGGAAGAATATGGAACCTTACTCATGTACTCTACCTCATCATATGAATTAGGACATTGTTCTTTACTCAACTTAAAATGTCCAGCCAAAGGTGTGCTTACCAATTTAACATCCTGCATATTGAACCATTTCAACACCTTGTCCACATAATCTTCTTGAGACAATATCAACCTGTGATTTTTCCTATCTCTCTTAATGCTCATGCCAAGGATTTTCTTTGCTACTCCCAAATCCTTCATAGCAAACGTTTGAGCTAATTTCACTTTAAGCTCAGAGATATCCTGCATGTGTGATCCTGCAACCAGCATATCATCTACATACAATAATAGAATAATATATCTACCATTATCAAATCTCTTGAAATACATGCAATGGTCAGATTGACACCTACTATAGCCATGCTCAGTCATAAACCTGTCAAATTTTAAGTACCATTGCCTAGGAGCTTGCTTGAGGCCTTACAAGCTTTTCTTCAATCTGCACACAAACTTCTCCTTACCCTTGACCTCAAATCCTTCCGATTGTTCCATATAAATTTCCTCATCCAAATCTCCATGAAGAAACATTGTCTTAACATCTAGCTACTCAAGATGCAAATCCTCAAAAGCAACCAAAGACAATAGAACCCTTATAGAAGTCATTTTAACAATAGGAGAAAAAATCTCACCAAAGTCGATACCTGGCTTTTGTGAAAATCCTTTTACCACTAATCTGGCCTTATATCTCATTTGTCCATTCTCACCTTCTTTCAACCTGTAGGTCCATCTGTTCTTGAGTGTTCTCTTACCAGCTGGCAACTCAACCAAATCCCATGTTTGGTTCTCTCTTAAGGACTCCAACTCCTCAACCATGCCACGCTCCCACTGACTCTTGGACTCCACCTGTATTGCTTCTTCAAAACTCTCTAGTTCTCCACCATTAGTTAGCAATAGATAAAATAAAGAAGGAGAATATCTAATTGGAGGCTTACTCACCCTTTTTGACCTCCTGATGGGTGTCTGAGACTCGTTCACAACACACTGTCCACCCAAATTCTCTGACAGTGACCGACCTCAGTCACCTCCAGACCTGTTACTAGTCGACACCGGTTCTGTCTGACTGACACTGGTGCCTATCCTACTGATGTCAGTCTCTGTATGGCTGACCTCGGTTTCTATTCTATCGATGTTGGTTCCTAATCTACCGACATCAGTCTCTATGTTTTCCTATAAGTGATTATTTCTTTTTCCTGTGAGCTCATATTGGACCTTCACCTCGTCCAATTCACCATTACTCTACTCAGATTGATTCAGCTTCCTTAACTGATCACAATACATCACTCTTTAATTGAAAACAACATCACAGCTCCTAATTACCTTGTTAGTTTCTAGATTCCACAATCTGTAACCAAAATCATTTGAGCCATAGCCAATAAACGTGCACCTCATAGACTTAGCATCAAGCTTCTTTCTATTTTCTTTATCTATGTGCACAAAGGCTTCACAACCAAAAACTTTGAGATATGAGAGATCTACCTTTTTACCTATCCATGCCTCTTCTGGAATACCACCATCCATAGCTATAGAGGGTCCTCTGTTAATCAGGTATACTGCAGTGTCAATAGCTTGTGCCCAAAACTGTAAGGGCAAACTGGCATGCAATCTCATACATCTTGTACGCTCCATTATTGTCTTGTTCATCCTTTTAGCAATTCCATTCTGCTGAGGTGTCCTTGGAACCATCCTTTGCCTATAGATTCCATGCATATAACAATAATCTCTGAACTTATAATTGCAGAACTCACCGCCATTGTCAGATCTCAGGCACTTCAATCTTTTACCTATTTCATTCTCAACCATAGCTTTCTAGATCTTAAAATTCTCAAATACATCATATTTTCTTCTAATACAATAGATCCATACCTTCCTTGTAGCATCATATATGAAATATACATAGTACTGTGATCCTCCAATGGAAGCAACTTGAGCCGGTCCCCACACGTCTATGTGAACAAGCTGCAACTTATGCCTCTTCTTAGTAGACCCAGTCTTGAGAAAACTAACCCTTTTCTATTTTCCAAATACACAGTGCTCACAAAACTCTAGATCTATGCCTTTTAAATCTGAAAGCATACCTTTGGACTTAAGAATTGACATCCCATTCTCACTCATGTGGCCAAGCCTTGAGTGCCACAGTTTAGCATCCACATCTGAAGTAGATAATACAGAAGGAGATTTGTTAGTAACACAATTACACAAATAGAGAGTACCTTCTCTCTTACCTTTGACCATAACAAGTGCACCCTTGGTCACCTTCCAAGATTCTACTGTGAGAGTTACTGTACAACCCTCATCCCCTAACTTTCTTGCAGAAATCAAATTTCTCTTCAAGCTAGGAACATGCATCACATCCCTCAACACCCATGTGTTGTTATTCTGCATCTTCAACTGCACTTTACCTTTGCCAATTATTTTACAGGGCTCATCATCCCCTAGATACACTATTCCAAAATCTCCATGGATATAGTCACTAAAATATTTCCTGTTAGGAGTAGCATGAAAAGATGCACTAGAATCTAACACCCAAGATTCTATATTATTATGTAGAGAGAAAATTAAAGCATCTTGTGCAATACCTGCAACCTTGGCTTCTTCCTTTCCTTCATGCTGATTGTCCTCCTTAGGCTTTGACCAACAATCTCTGCTTATGTGCCCAATCTTTCCACAATTCCAGCATTGTGGCTTCCTATTGTTCCTAGATTTGGATCTTCCTCTCACCTTAGACTTTGATCTTAATCTCCTCTTGCTCTTATCTTTCTGCCTCCCCCTGCTCTCAAAACTTAAAGCATTCCCAGATGTCTCTTCTGTGCTTTTCCTACGTATTTCCTCATTTAGGATAACACTAACAACATCCTCTACTTTCAAAATATTTGATGCAGATGCAGTATTGCTAACTGCCATTACTAAGCCATGCAAGCTTTCAAGCAAAGAACATAATATTAAAAGAGCTTTTATTTCATCATCAAACAATATATTGACTGAACTTAATTGATTCACAATTCCATTGAAATCATTTAGATGAGTAGAAATAGATCCACCTTCATTCATATGCAAATTAAATAACTGCTTCATAAGATATACCTTATTAGAAGCTGAGGGTTTTTCATACAAATTTTCTAACATAGTCATCAACTCTACTGTAGACTTTTCCTGTGATAAATTAGATATCATAGTGGATGCTAGACTCAGTCTTATAGACCCCAGAGCCTTTTTATCTAGAACTTCCCATTCTTCATCTTCCATGTCTTTGGGCTTCTTTGTAACCCCACCTAATGGTAAGTAGAGATCTTTCTGATACAGATAATCCTCTATCTGCATTCTCCAATGTTGGTAATTTTTTCCATTAAACTTTTCCATTCTCAGTTTACTTTCATTTGCCATTACTTCTCCCACTCAAATAGAAATCCCTGCAGAAACCCTGTGAGAACCTATAATCAATACACACTACACAGATCTGAACCACCTATTAGTGAACCTGGGCTCTGATACCACTTGTTAGTATCAGCTCTTGAACCTGCAACCAATGCTTTGAAACCACTTGTTGGGGATCAACCAACAATAGATTACACTTGTGAAAGCAATAAATGCGAAAATAAATCAGATAGACAAGTAGCTAGAATGATAAATAGCAAGAACAAGAGATACAAGAAACCACCTTGAAAACTTGTATTAACAAACTCTTTACAAAAGGAATACAATTGAAGAAACTTCTTTCTTCCACACCTCTCCTAGATGTATAGATCTCTCACTAGATCTCTATTCCTCAATAGCTCTCTCTCTCAAGAACAATCAACTCCAAAAAACCTGGATTGATTCAATTCTGTACTATTCTTCAACATTCACATACAATGAACTACTACAATAATTCACACAAAGCTAAGAAGATCTAATTCTACATATAGAATTAGGAAACTTGAGCATGTACTTACAAAAAACAGTTAAGCCTCTTGAACAAGGGCTCTAAAAATAATATTAATAATAATAGAGATGCGAGCTTAAGACTACAACTTAAACTCATCATGCAAACACTCACTTCTGTCCTCGAAAATAGCAGTCTGGATGCACAGGTAACCGACGCCGATTCCTACTGCTTGCCTATGACCCCTGTCGGCCGACCCACTACTGATGCCGGTGCCTCTGTAACTGCACCTGGCCGATGTCGGTCACTCCTAACTGACGCCGATGTCTGTGTAGACCCGAAACTGTCAAAGTGTGCTCCTTGGTGAAGCTTTTAGCTCTACACCCTAACAATATTTCACCTTTTAGGGATTTTTAGAATATGTATATACACTATACAAATGGGGTTACTAGAAAGGAAATACCATGCCTATAAAATAATATGAGGATGGATGAAAAGGTGGATGGGATGAAAAAAATATGAGGGTGATGTAGAAAAGGGGATGAAGAACAAGCAAGAAGGGACTAGGGATCACCAATGAACACATCATGAAGGAACTAGATAACTATTGACTCAAGTGTTTATTGGAAGACACAACAAGATAACTTTAAAATATTTCTCAAGACACCTTATACTTAATTACTAAAGTAAAGATGAGAAGGAATAAGAGATGGGTGAATGATATGATGTTGGATGATGGATAGGAAGAATGGATGGAGGGAATGGATAAGTGATGGATTAGTGAGTATGGGTTTGATGGATTTAAATGATGTATGTTGCCTCAAGTGTTGAGGGAAAATGTAGACAATATATTATTTTCCCATGATGCCAGAAAATGATTTTCATCATGACACTTGCCCAAGGCACCAGATGACTTATTTTCACCATTGGATGTATGATTATTTTTGGCATATTTCTTTTACTTTTTGAATTTATTTGGCATCTTGATTTATTAGAGAGGGGAGAGGTGTAGGATTTTCAATCTGGCTTGGATCCTCAACCAACACTTATTTAGAGATATGTGATGTTAGGACCATGTTTTTGTTGGATGTATTGATGTCCATGTGATCTTTGATGATTCTTGATTGTGACCCCTCCAAATATCTATACCAAGTGTCTTCATCACCCCTAGGAGAGAGAATGCTACTCGAGAGGGTGATTGGAGGTATGGATGTGTTTAGATATTAATGAGGATGTGTGGGACTTGAATGGATGATAGGACTTAATTGTTTTATGGGTTCATAATAAGAAGGTGTGATGGGTGACTATGGATAGGACTAGTAGTCATATACATCATTGGAGATGTTGTACTTTTGATATTTGATTGGTTTTAGTTGATGAAGGATTGCAAGAGATCTAAGATTCTTTGAGTTTATAGTTCATCTTTGATCTAATTATTTGATGGATTATTAGCCATTTTGATGTTGTTTTTTATATCATTTTTATTTTTTGATTGGATTTAACTTTGACTGCAATCTGGTGCCTAATTTTGGGCTTCACCAAGGGAGGTTGATTGTTGATTTTATAGATGATTATGATTTTGATTTTGATAGTCCCCTAGTGCCTAATTTTGGGCTTCATTAGGGGAAGACACTTTTGTATTAGGTTGATGATTTGACTATTCTTGATTTTGACTGATGGAATCAAAGATGACTAGATTATGATTGACTTCTGGAATATGGTCTTGGACATTTGTTTTTTTTGGCACACATTATATTTCTCATGGAAGGTGTTGATGGTGTAAATTATGCCATCAATGAACCAAACCTTTTCCTTATAGTGAAGGTCAAGGTGGAATCATAGTAGTCTAATATTCGAGTTCTAAAGGTTTAATAATGATCCTAAAAATGTGAGGGATTTTTTATAAGTGATGGTAAATAATCAATCAATCATCAAATATAACATAATCCATTATAACATTTAGATTTCTACTTTATCAAATCATGAATAAGTTTAAATAAGAATCTATAATCTATTATATATGATATAAAAACATATGAACTAGATAATTTTATGAAGAATAGATATCTGATTCAGTTTATATGCATACATACATACATATGTGTGTGTGTGTATGCGCGTGCACACACACACACACACATGTATGTATGCATGTATGTTTGTATGTATGTATGTATGTATGTATACACACACACACACAAGTAATATCTTTCTTTTTATTGCAATATTCTCCAAGTCAACCTCAAGAGATAAACTAGAAATATAAAGAAATAGATTTGATAAAACACAAATAAGGTACTCAATCAAGTAAATATGAAACCAAACAAACTCAATAAAAATAACAAGCAACAGCTATTAGACAAACTAAAGGAAATAAATGTAGAACAATTAAGCTAGGAAAAGGATATAAACTAACCAAAATAACTAACAAAACTAACTCTAAAATAGAATTACAACAAAAAAATGAAATCAAAGAACTCAAAATCAAATACATGGCTAATAACTGATACGAAAATAAAACTATAATAGAAATAATAATAAAAGTCTAATTAAAACTTGATCTATAAAACTATTTGATCTAAGAAATAAAATAAAATATTAATCTAAGAAACTAACTATGAACTAAAACAAAAATCAAATTAAGAGATAGAAATAGAAACTAAATTAAGAAAATTTGAAAGATAAACTATATTAAAATTAGAGCCAATATAAAGTACAATAAAGTGTGTGAGTCTCAAAGGAGATTCATATTAACACAAAAGAGTGATTCTATTGAGAAAAAGCAACATCTTTCTTTACAATTACAATCAAAATAGATCAATGAAATGTCACAAAATAGTAAGTGTTCATCATTATTTAGGTTGAATACTTGGAATCTACATTGAACTACAAATAACAATCTTCAAAAGATATTATGCTTGGCAATCATCAGATTATTTATCATAAATGATAATGAAAAATTGGATATACCTATGTTGCCTAAGCAATTACTCAACCATCATATTAACTACCATTGGGTCTATTTGTAGAAGTTATACTATCTCAGATAAGTTACATAGAAAGAAGAGAGATGAATGATTGGCTCCACAAAATTATATAAGTCTTCAATACTTGTTGTTCTTTTATTTTTAGATCAATCTTTAATCTCCTTTATACTTCAAACTTAGTTGAAAATAAGCTATAAATAACTTTAGTTAGTTATTAATTTATGTTAACTAATTGACTGTAGAAGTTAATTAATTATAAACAATTATTGGTTAAAAGAATATTAATTCAAGTCTTAAAAAGTCTTACTTGATCAAGTTTTTAAATATAGATTGGGTACCTATCTTAACAGGTGGGGACCATCATCAAATAATAATATAATAGAACACATATTTAAAATATAAGATAGATAAATCAAGGATTAATAAAATTCCATTTATATTATACCATAATGAATTTCAAAATATAAATTAATCATATATATTTATATCAAAATAAGTCTAGTATATCCAAAAATATTATCATTGAAAACTAAAAAAATCTAAAGTTAAAATATCCAACTGAAAGTGAAAAGATCTACCATGTAAGAGTTCAACTAAAAACAAATTTTAACCCATAGAGGTCTAATAATCATCTAAGTCTTAAAGTAATTCAATAATAGGATTATCTTGTGCATTAAAAGACACATTATACTCCATCTTTGTAACTAGAAACTATACAAACCTTGTATCAGAGTCACTTGTTCCATCATTAAACTCCAACTTGATTATTTTCAACATTATGACCTCCATAGGAGTATCAAGGTTGGTTTCACTTTCATCTCTTTTTCATACAATTCTTTTCTTCATAGTGAAAGGGGGAATGTTCATTGTCTTTCTTCTACTATCATAGCCGTGTATTCCCAAATTCAAACTTTTGGATCCCAAGACATGTTCACTATGAGATGAAGTCAGACCAAGCCCTTTACCTATCATAATAGTATCTTGATAAGAAGGTGAAGGTTCATCTAAAGGTATGGCTAGATTTACATATTTTTTGGCATGGATTGTCTAAATTTCAAGCTGGGTGGCTTGATTGACAAGATTAAGTTCAAGAGTTGACAAAACTATTTTAGGGGACTGTATTAGAAGGTGTTATGGGTTATTTTCTAAATGGTAGGAAGAACTACTCTATGAAGGGGTTTGAGCTCCAAATCTATGACCATAGAAACCTCTATTTCCTCTATGACCTTTATTGACTGGATTAAAGGGAAAACTATTAAGAACATTCTAGAATCTAGGATCTAAATCATTAAAATGTATAGACATCCTAATACCCCTATTGAATTAGGTACCAAATATTATAGCATGAAAATCACCCCTTGGACTAGGATTAAGTTGAATAATATTAATGGAAAAATTATTTCCCTGAGCCCTATCATCATTTCTTCTAGCAAAATCAAATGATCCCATCTAGACATTTTGAAACAATCTAAAATAAACTAAAAATTTTAAGACTATAAATCAACAAGAGTTCAAAAAGATACAAGACTAAATATCCAACACACATTCACCTCTCAACAAACTAAACTAAATTGACATCACAAACTAAAAAATTCTATGTTAGATACTAACTGAGTCCTGAATAACATCATAATATCATAATGTTATTTCAAAATATATCAATGAAATTATCATCTTCGTCAAACCAATTATAAATAAAAAATATGGCATTACTCCATTAACCCATCAATAAATTCCATAATTTTAATGCTTAACTGTGTCTTTTAAACCAAATGAGCCCTCAAAATTTATAATAACATCATTATGTCCTAAGAATTTTTATGAATTTCCAATCAACTATAAACTGAACCATTCAAAATTTGAAGGCACAAGATTTTGAGCATAATGAAAACACTAAAATATATTTGAGACATATTTTATTTGTTCTCAAAATGTAAACCTTATATAAATTCAACTAATAGGTTTTTGAATTCATCAAGGGACTATAACTTCAATGCTCATTCTCAAAATAAAACCAAAGACTTCAATGCTAAGATGCAAATCTAACATAAGCCTCATCGTGAATCTAAGTTCTCAAAACTAAATCTTGTAATCAAATTTTAGAAGGTAAACTCATAACTTTAATACTATATATATATATATATATATATACATACATACATATATGTATATACATATATATATACACACACACACACAGATATATATATATATATATATATATGTATGTATGTATATATATATGTATATACATATATATACATATATATATATATATATGTATACATATATATATATATATATATATGTATGTATATATATATATATACATATATATATATGTATGTATATATATATATATATGTATGTATGTATGTATGTATATATATATATATATGTATATGTATATATGTATATATATATATATATATATATATATGTATGTATGTATGTATGTATGTATATTCAAACCAATTTTTATCTTTTTCAAACAAGTAGAAACTATCTCTAAGAAACCAATCTTGGATTTCTTGAAAACAATGAAAATCTCATGAAACAAAATCCTTTAAAATGCTCAAAGAAAAAAATAATGGAATATAAAATAGATGACATATGGATAAATATTCAACATAAAAAACTTATTCATGTTACACCAAGACCCTAATACATCTATGTACTATAACTCACTTAATATTCCTAGAGTATGTACTGACCAATCAATATGCTTTTAGAAACACATGCAGACTTTCACACTGCTTTTATATGGAAATACTGATATCATCATCCATGCATGTAAATTCATAGAAATTAAACTAGAGTGCATTACCATATGAACAAATGGACCAATATATTCACATCATAGAAAAAAATCCCTTTATTCACATACATTTTAAATTAACCATCTTGAGTATCTTGACAGGATCTTCTCATAAAACAAATGGAAAATGTAAAGAGTCAAATTTCAATAAAAGATATCTATAATTTTTTAAATTTTGATAGAAATCAAAGAAGATATCAACTAAAACCTTTTCACAACTCATATCAAAAATTATGATACTTCTCATTTTTTATAATACATATACATCACAACCCTTCCAATATTCCAAGTATACACATAAAAATGAATAGATCTATAACCCTAAGATTTAAACAAATCCAATAACTAGATGCTTTAGAAATAATGGTAGAATCTAAAAATATGTTTGGAAGAGTAAAGGCCTAGAAAAATGAAAACTTAAGTATTAAAAGAAATAGGTCCCTAATTCTTTCATTCAACAACTTTAAAATAAACCACTGAAATAAATATAACTCAAAAAACACCAATAGTGTGTATTAAATTTTATAAACTTCATATTTCAAAAATTAGATTTAAAATCACATAAATTTCTATTCTTTCATATACCAAAAATATATCAAAACTAGAAATTGTTCATTGATATTTCTGCATGAAAGGGATTTCAAATCCAAAATTCATTTACTTTCTAAAAAATCCATGCACTAAACAGACCATTAAAAAATTTTAAATTTAAAGTGCATGCAAATGGCTTATAGAGTCATCATATCTAGCTCATATTTCATTATAAAACCATTGAAAACTAACTCAAATTTTCCATGAATGCCCATGCAAACTAAACTTTCTTTTCATGTAACTAAGGAATGAATTTATTCATAATAATACAAAGTTCATTTGAAATCACCATGGATAACTTCCAAATTTCCTCTAAGCTAAATGAAACATACTTGGTTATGCACCTTGAAGCTTTTTTTCTTGATATATTTGATAAATCCTTCTCTACAACCTTAAAAACACAATCAACTAGAGTTTTGCTTCCATGATAAACTTGCCCAAATAATGAATAAAAACCAATAAAATAAACACTTATATCTATCACCCCCTCACCTTAACCAACTTAGTGAAGTTCTTGTTTTTCATTGGCTCATGTTTACCTGAGTGTACTTTAGTGATCCTACCAACCTTTACTAATCTTTCATTCTAAAACTCAACTAAATTCAATAAATCAAGGGATATGTGAATTGTATTAAATTCCCATTACCAATAAATCTCCATGATGATCTCGAAGCATCAGAGATATGTTTCATATTAAACTCTCATACCAACTCACCTTGCCATGATGGATCATGTTGTCAACTTAAATCAACTCACCAAATCCATAGATGCATTGAATATGTTTTTAAATCAACCCATCAACCTTAGACTTAGGTAAATACATATTCACAATGAACACTTACATTTGAAAATGCTTAGGCCTTAACACCATGACCCAAAGGATCATAAACCATGTCATTAGAACTTAGTATTATTAATCCTAAGAAATGTAGATATTTGAAAAAGAAATATCACCTTAGGTTCTTACTCTTAGGAAATTTTGATCATTAGTAAATTAACAATAGGGTATGTAATAGGGTGTCACATTAAACTTTAGACCCTGATACTTATTTGATACTTTCATGAGTGACTGAGTCAAAACATAAATCAATTTAGTATGCTAATAATTTAAATGTCTATTGGATGACAAAATCAAACTGAGCATTCGATTATATCTGCATCTCAAAGGAACTTCCACAAATAAATACATTATTTATACAACTTATTATTATTATTATTATTATTATTATTATTATTATTATCAAAACTATGGTAATCATCATGAATTCCCACTATCTACTCTGAATCAAGAATCATATTTCTTAATATGTCAAATTGTTCAAATGATAAAACTAAAATAATAACCTAAACAATAATTATAATCCATACTTAATAAAATCCAATATATGTACTACCAATTTTGAAAACATTCCCAACTAAAAATAATCTCAAAGTCTACTTTGACTGAAAATCAAGTTAATTAATCTCTCTCTCTCTCTCTCTCTCACACACACACACACACACACACACACGTGTGTGTGTGTATTATTCATTAATCCACCATGCTTTTCAAAACCACTTAGAAATATAAACAAGAATTCATCAACCAATTATTATTATTTCATAATAAAAAATATGTATATAAAAATAGTATTAATTGATTAGGTCCATGACACAGTTTTAGATTTCATGACAGGGTCATCTCTATGGAAGAAAGTATTAAATTTGATAAATTTATGGGGTGTGGAAAATAGGCATAACAGTAGCAACTTGATAGTCAGTTTTGTGTAATGAAATTGAGTTGCAATAAATTTTCTATTGATAAATAAATAATCTTGAGAGTGTGATTCAAGAAAATAATTTCTCAAGTAGCTAAGTGTGAACCCATTTTAATAATGAATTTTAGAAAGGGATGGATCATTCAGCTAGCATGGCATGAAGAAAGGGAACTGTATAATAGGGAAGTTTGGGTTAGATGCACAATCTAATATAAATGCATTAAATACCAAGTTTTAAAAATGAAGTAACACTTTAACAACCAAATATAACTCACCATGTATTAGTCATTCATTACATAAAACTAAAATTATAAGAATAACTTTTGAAAATTAATGATACAACAAATTTGCATCTCCCTTGTAATCTTCCTTCATAATGTGATATTTATCCATTTAAAATATTTCATTGATCATTTCAAAAGAAAAGCACATCAAAGAAAAACAACAAACCAAAATAAAAACAATAAACCAAAATAAAGTAGAAAACAAAAAAAACCAAAAGAAAGTAAAAACTAAAGTAAAAAAGATCAAAATGAAAGGTAATTAATAATATAATAATTTATAATGATGGACATTAATTAACTAATGCAACCAATTTCATTCAAGATCTTTTAAATGAAAAACATTGTTTTTAAGAATTATGGCAATTTTGTAAGGCCCAAGCCATAATGAATCAAACTTGTGATTTTTTCCAGGGTCTTCATGGGCTTTATCCCAATATAAGACTAGACAACCAACATTAATTTTTTTTAGAAACCTTTTTGTCAAAAAAATTATTTAATTTTTGCTTAGCTCTTATAAATTTTGTAATAATATTGTTTTAAATTCATCAAGAGCCACTAAGTCATATAATATTTGTTAAACTAAATTTGTATCTTTAGCTACATATTATAAATAAATTTTAGATGAAGAAATCTAAATTTCTATTGAAAGGGTAGCCTCAAACCCATATGCTAACATAAAAGGAAAATAATTGGTTACTACTTTAACAATAGTCCTATCATCTCATAAAGATTCAAAAAATTTGAGATGCCAATGTTTTTTATTATCACAAACTAGTTTCTTCATAATTGAAATCAAATTTTTATTTGTGGACTTAGCTTGTCTATTACATTGAGGATAATACTTAGATAAATGAATAGATATGATTGAGTATTTTCATAAAAAATTATAAATTCATTAGAAATAAATAGAGGTCCATTCTCTAAAAAAATTTTTTAAGTGATTTCAAATCTAGAAAAAATATAATTTTAAAGAAAATATTACTTCACTTGTTAGCAAACTTTTAAGTGCTTTGGCTTCAAGCCACTTAGTAAAATAATCTATGGCTATTAAAATATATCCATGACATGTAGATGAAGGTGGGTGAATATCTAAAATAAAGTCAATGCCCCATTTTGTAAAAGGTTTTTTTAATAAAAACAAGTTTCAAAGGCATTGCAGATAGTTTATCTCTTCCAACAAACAATTGACAAGGCATACAAGAACAAAATAACTTATAAGCATCTTGAGATAGAGTAAGCCAATAATAACCTAATCTTAAAATAAATAATTAATTGTTTTTTTAGCATAATTTAAATCATAATTTATTTCATGATAGCCTCTAAGAACCTTTTTTGTTTAATTATGTGTAAGACATCTCAACAAAACTATGTCTCTAATATGATAAAATAGAAAATTTCATAACAAACAAAAATTGAATAATTTTAATCTAAAAGAAGCTCTTTGTTTTTTATCTCAATTATGAGGACAAGCCTGATTTTTAAAATAATAAACTAAGTCATGGTACCAATCATGTTTAGCCAACACACAATCCCATTCATTCATTTCAAGACCAAATCTAATATTTTTAGAAAAATAAAAAAACTTCATGGTCATTAAATGTGGTTATATATTTAATTTTTCATCAACTAACAAAATTAAAATATTAATGTCTAAGGAAGCATTTTTAGCCAAGTGTCTTGCCAATTCATTACCTTTGATTGTTTTGAAAGTTTCAAATTGAAGATCAAACTCTTGAATTTAAAAAATCCACTTATTGAGCCTTCCTTGAATAGTTGGTTTCTTTAAAAGATAAGACAAAATATGTACATTACATTGAATAATAAATTTACTTCCCATTAATAAATATCAAAATTTAACTAAAGAGGAAACTAATGAGAAAATGAAATTCTCAATAAGGGAGTACCTAGTTTTTTAATCTTTTAAGATTTGACTCATGTAACCAATTGGTTTTTCTTCATTATTTTCAAATTCTTGAGTTATTACAACTTCGATGGCTTTATCTATAGCATTAACATAAAGAATGAATAATTTATTTAAATTAGGTTTAGAAAGAATAAGATCACTTGAAATGGCATATTTAACATAATTAAAAGCTAAATCAACATTTTCATCTGAATTATATAACTTATCTTTCTTAAACAATATTTGCAATGGAATAGATTTATCATCAAAATATGAAATAAATTTTTTAACAAAGTTTATTTTACCAAAGAAATATCTAAAACTAGATTGATCCTTGGGAGGAGGTAGTTCTTTGATTATTTTAACATGTTTGGGATCAATAAATATACCATCTTTTAAAATAATGTGTCTTAATAACTTACCCTCAATAACACCAAAAATTAATTTTTTTTTATTCCAAAAAATGCCATATTTTCTACATCTTGTGAAAACTCTACGAAGATGGTCTAAATGATTTTTCCTCTTTTTAGAATGTATGGTGATATCATCTAAATAAACCTAAATAACAATGCCAATCAAATCATCAAAAGCAACATGCATAACTCTTTAGAAAGTAGCTCCTGCATTCATCAATCCAAAATGCATTTTGTTATAATAAAAAGTACCTCTACAAGTGGTAAAAGTAGTTTTATGTATATCTCCAAGATTTACAAAAATATGATTATAATTGAAAAATCCATCCAATAATGGCATCACTTTTGATCCTGCAACCTGCTACAAAATCTTATCTATGCTTGGTAGGGAAAAATTGTCTTTAACACTAGCTTTATTTATATCTCTAAAATCAACACACAATCTAATGCCATTATTTTTCTTCCTAACCAAAACTAGATTACCTACCCATTATGAATGTGTTACAAGAAAAATGACACTAACATTAATCATTTTATTTAGCTCTTTGTTAATGGTGTCTTCTAACAAATGGTTAATTCTTCATATTTTCTACCTAACAGGTTTGATATCAAGTTTAATAGGTATGTCATGTCTAATAATTTAAGTATTATATCATTTAAGATCCTTATATGACTAGGAAAAAACATCAATGAACTCCTTAAACAATTTAATCAATTTAACCCTCTTATTAACATTAATATAAATTCCTAAATAATCCTATTTTGGATCTTTTTTAGTGCCTAAATTTATAAGAATGATCTCACCTATGATTCTTTTTGATGGTTCTTCCATTCTAAAAAATTTAAACTGATCATTGGTCATGAACATAGAATATAAACATACCAAATTAGAAGGCAATCTATTAGTAATTAATTTTAAATAATATCCATAATTTATTACATAATCATCATGACCAAAATAATTTTTTTAATGAAAGAATATATATGTTTGTCACAGCTAAACACATGCCAACTATCATTTAAATTAGGAATCTTAGGATGAAAGATTTCAGCAAAAGATAATTATGTAGTAGGTTCAGTCTCACTTAGAGTTGGATTGGCTACATAAACAACTTTATAAACTCTAATATTGAATTATCTAAGAATACACATGTTGGGACCAACATACCCCATTTTTTTGAATTGGGACCCTTGAGAAGACCTCACAATAAAACATAGGAATTATGTCATGTCAGGGTCTTTTATAGAATTTGAAGATCATCCACTTTAGTAAGAGATAGACTTATGTGGTTTTAATCTACTTTAATCTAGACTAACATTGCTATTGAAGTTTGTTTGACTGATAGTTGTAGGTTTCATGTCATGTATCCCCATGAATATTGTATTTCAAAACCCTAACAAACCCTCAGTTCAAACTTAAATAAAGGCAAGAACCAAATTTATGGGAACCATTTTAAAATTCATTTATAGACTTAAATATATAAATCATATTATAGGTTTAGTCATGTTTTTTAACATAGCTTGAATAAGAAACTTGATCCCCTTCATTATTTCCCCCTTTTAGCAAATTTCCTTATGGCCTAACTAAATGTCATTGTGCAACATATTTTTATATTCAATAATTTAGCCTAAGACTTTAATATTAAGGCCCCAATGTATTCATTAATACAATCATAACCTTAGTCTTAGTGCCTTAAGATTAATTTTTTATTGTCTCCATAGTCCTAACATTAAATTCCTCATGTTCTATAGGATCCTATGGTTTTCAATTTATCATGGGATTTAATCCAACAACATGAGGATAACCCAAACTTTGGCTTAAATAACATGCATCTTTGGTAATCTGATGACCCATACTTACTTGTTAGGACCTAATTGAATAGAGTGAGGCATAATTGATAACTCAAAAGTATCAAAGAAGCCTAAAACATGGACACATAACACCATCACATTCAAGGATTAAAATCAACAAGAACCTACCTAACATAATTACCAATCAGGAAAATGAATATAAGATCCATCAAGAAAATGAATAAATCCCTCCTCTCAAAATTTAGCTAGAATTTGATTCACAAAAATAGTGAGTGGGGGGAAATAATGTATGCCAAATACATGCATAGAATTAATGATTCCAACTTTCTTCAATAGGCAAGATTACCCCAAGGGTCTGTGATATGGAATAAAATGCTAAAAAGTAGAAGTCTTCTCAAACAGGGAATTAGGTGGAATCTTGGAAATGGCTGACACATTAAATATTTGGAGGATAATTGGTTAAGGGACAAGCCTCTCATCTCCCAAGGAAACTATGGAGAAATTATAGGCCTGACTACTCAGTTCTTTACTGATAGGGTTAGTGATTATATGGAAAATAACAATGGGATAAGGAGCTAGAAAAACCTTTTGGATTGCTATGTGCATAGGCCTAAGCTTATCCCAAGAATTTAGGAGATCTAGCAATGTGTTCAAGAGATCATAATCCCACTCTTCCCTTAGGAGGATGGACAATACTGGTGGCCGGATAAGAATGTATCATTCTCTATCAAATCTGCCTATCATCTGCTTGCACCTAAAGCTCAGAATAAGGAGGTATGGAAAAAGGTTTGGAATCATAAACTCATTCTAAAGATTAACTTGTTTTGGTGGGCTCCTATCCATACCAAAATCCTTACTCAAGATAACCTTCAAAAGAGGGGGTTTACTTTGGTCAATAGATGTTTTCTATGTGGTTCTAGAGAGGAATTAGTTTCACACCTATTCATACACAGTGAGTTTACCTGGGATTTATGGGGCAAAATACTTAACAACTTTGACATTAAATGGGTTTGCAATTCTAACCTTAAAGAAGCAATTCTCAGTTAGAACTCAATCTTCACACATCCTTGGATTAAGGAGCTATGGAAGCAAGCTCTACCATGCTTGAGCTAGACTTTATGGAAAGAGTGAAATCACAAAATTTTTAGGGACACTGCTAGAAATGTTGCTCAGGTGTTTAACTCCTTTACTAGGACCATCTTGTAAAGTGCTAAAATAGCTCATATTGGTGTTGTGGAGAAACCCCTATCTGAATTTGAAAGTCAAATTGCTACCAAATGGAAGGTTTTAAACCTTATTCCTGGGCATGATAATTCCAAAATTCTTTAGAGACTTCATACTAAATGGATACCACCTAAACCCAATTGGATGAAACTCAATTTTGATGAGGCATCCAAGTTGAGTGGTAAAGCAAGTGGAGGAGGAATAATAAGAAATGAAAAAGGAGGGATGTCTATTGTCTATGTTGGTGGCATGGGTTTCCAGAGCAATAACTATGCTAAATCTATGGCCTTACTTTGGGGATTAAAGTTAGCTATATCCCTAGGAATTATAAATTTGAATATTCAAGGAGATTCTAAGTTGATCATAGATGTCATTAATAAATCATCTAACATTGGTATCCATATAAAAGACATCATTATGGACATCTAGTTTGTTCTACAAAAGTTTTCCAAAGTTGAGATTACCCACACCTACAGAGAAGGTAACAGGGTCGATGATGCTTGTGCCAACCTTGGTCAGCAATTCTTAGGATGGAGGGTATGGTGACAAGGGGTTTATATACCCCCAAACATTAGAGAGATCATTCAGAAGGAGATGATAGAGCATGAATGATGCACATTGATGATGAAGATAGCTTTTCAAGGTGGTCCACATGGAGAAGGCCATTGCAGATCATGGAAGCGGTGGGTAATCTAAGGAATGTTGACAATGCAGACAATGAGAATCTTAAGGATCTTGTTAATTATATAGTTATGTAGTTTCTTCCTTTCTGACTCTGGTCTTTCCAGCATTTTTTTTCTTCTAACTTAGTTTCTCGGTTGTGCTATTGGTTTAGTGCTGGCATCTTTTGTTTGCCAACATTCTTGTCTTTTTAGACTGTATAGGGTTTGGCCCCTAATTTTCCACCTTAATTAATCAAAAACATAATTACCAATCAATATCAAGTCCTTGGATTAAGATCCTACAATTGTCACTTTATCATAGCATTTGATCCAATGGGGTGAATTAACACCAAGACCCTGGGAGGCCCTTTGGAAATGCTAAGTGGCATCCTCACATTTGGCACTTAAGATTTTAATGATCTTAAAATTTAAATTTACATGACCATAATCCAAACATCTAAAAAGACTAACTTGACACTCATGTGACCATTAACTTTAAGTTTGACAAAATCAAAACTTCATTGGTTTAAACATGGCATCCATGTGACCGTAAATTGACACCCATGAGGGTGTGTTTGAGGTCCATGAGACCATCAATTCTAACCCAATGAAATATCTTACTTAGTGTTTAAATGACATGCCAAAATCATGTTTCAACTTAGAAGTGGCTACTTAAGCTCAAGGAAATACTCAAAATATGTTCAACAATGGGAGATTTCAATCTACAAAATATAGAAATGGTCTTAAATCTAAATGTTAAGTCTAAATTAATATGGAAGGGTACTCATGTAATTTTATCATGAACCTTAAAATTTGAGCTTATGCTAAATATTATGATAAAATGGAAAGCCCTTGTCACATGGAGTATAAAATAACCAAGGGTTTGTATATGTGGTGACCTAAATGATTTAGACCCTTTCCCCTCCATTATAAATTAGGAAAAGTAAGCATGTGTTACTTAGACCAAGGTTTATTTCATGCTTAATAAACATGAAAAAAAACCTTAATATAAGGATCTTAAGACTAGATCATGACTTTAATAATAGATTGACTTATCATTCATGCATTGTTTGTAGATCTACAGTTGTTGCTTTATCACTAAAATTAATCTAATGTTGAAAGGACACCAATGAATTTTCAAAGGCCCATAAGCTCACCACATGGTTGATACTCATTCGATGAGTGACCAACCAAAATATTTGGATCATAGCGAAGGCGTGTAAGATGCTAAGTGTCACGATCATGGATTTTGTAATAGGGAGACACAATTAAGATCTAAGGGCCTTGATTATAACCAATGGTTCATGTTAACCGAGGATTTTAATCTTATGGTTCAAAATGAATGAGGTATTTTTAAATACCAATAGCTAGTGTTCAAATGACATTTATGAAAAATGTCATGAAAGGTCAAGACCAATTCCACATAAGCACCACATAAGCAAAAATGGACAAAATTAGAGATCTCAACAACTCAAAAACACAAAGGTATAAAAGCAAAGGTCCAAATAAAATATATAACATGTATAAGTTGAAGCTTAGATATTTACCATTAAAGATCCATAACCCTAAACCTTGCATAAAGTGACCCAAATAGAATCAATTTGCTACAATGTAATCAAAGGATAAATTAATTATGTTTCTAAGCATGAGAGATCTTTCAAAAAAGTTATCTACAATCTAGCATGAAAAATTAGTAAGAAGTAGAAACCATGGTAGTTAGTAGGTAGTAATTAAAGGAAGAGGTTGAGCTCTATTTGATGATAGAAAATGAGGGCTAGATATTCAGGGATACAAAATTAAACCTCATAGTGTTGAATATCTAGGGCATTAGGAATTGGTTTGATCTCTTTTTTATGATAAAAGTGTTGTAACCCATCTCAAGGGAGAAGTAGATAAATGCCACCACAAATAGATGACACTATGACCTAGTCATAATCCAAATGGCTAGCCTTCATCATGCCATGACAAAACTAGAGGTATTACACTGCATTGACATCATTTTTGCCATATTTGTTGATTGTAGGATAGATGGTGAGTTTATCATTAGGGAAGTTATCTCAAAAAGGGTAGCATAGATTTCCCCTATTACTTTCAAAAAGTACTATAAGCTCCTCCTTCCCCATATATACCTTACCAAGATGAGGGAATGAACCAAAAACCATGACATGAACTCTATCCTAAGACCCTAGCTCCACCAAAGACCTCACATCTTTAGAACCCTTGATGGAAAAATCCCAATCATCTAGTTTAGAGAGGGTATTATGGTGATAATGACCTTGTTAAATAGAGATTTGGGTTCCCCTTCAACCACTTACATAAATAAGGTTTGGGTCTCATATGTGCACTTCTTGGTGGATGAAAAACTTATCCCTCTAATTAAAAATTTGGTCAGTATCTTCCTTGCTAACAAATTCATTTCCATCAATATAAATACATCCTATCAATTCTTAATGATGTCATACCTCCTTGATACCCTTTTCACCTTAACCACCTTCCCTAGGATTAATAATTGGTCTATAAAGGGTAGGAAAACCATTTCACACTAATATTCCAAGTTGCACATATTTAAGTATAGGAACTACATGTAGTTTATTTGTAACTACTTTTACCATACTATAGTGGAGGCCATCATAGGTATTATCATGCCTGGGCTCTACCCCCTCATTAAGAGATATGTTAAAATTATAGGGGACATATGGTATTATATTGATTGCATAGTCATTAGGATAGAAGGAATCATGACTCAACCTTAAAAACTACCAGTGTATGTTCTAAATAAGTTTGCAGAGTAGGAAATTACTTCCCAACTCATCCATGACATTGATAGGACCTAAAAATAGAAAAGGAAGGGCCTACTCCACCCCTTCCCCTTAAATATTATGAAAACCATAATAAAGGACTAGAAATAGGTATAGGTTATAACCACACACAAGGGTTTATTTGGATTCTAATTGGATGAACTCTAGATGAAGGATCTAAAGAATGTAGTTGGTGACCATCTAAAACACAAGAATCTCTCAAATCTAAAATATGTACATCAACTTGGTGTACATGGCACCATATATATTAGGTCTAATAACTATGAAGAGGTATTGGCCAGGATACAAGGCCATAAAATTAATATTGAGCATAAATTTCTTAGGGATAATAAGCCATCTAGGGAAGCATGGAAAACATACACTTTGTAATACCATATACTACATGGGTCATCTAAAATATCCCATGAGCAACGTCAGATAAAATAACCACAAACCTAATAGTAGGATGAGAAAATTCAAGGTGATCAAGATAAAGAAAAGAGGCTGGAGAGATAAGATTATAATAAAGACCTAGAAAAGGGTCATTACCTTCAACCATGCCATAGATGCCATCTTATTCAATATAGTACATTGACATAATAGCCTTAGAAATATAAGATACACTTGAGGGTTCCCTCAAATAACTTTCAAAGTTTTATGGCTTAGGTGGAGAGGAGTATCCTTCATAGGAAACACTAGGAAAGGAGCTAATTCTTGTATCACCTCAAGAGAAGAGGAAGGTATAATTGGCCTTAGTCCTAGTAAGACCAAGAAATAAGCCTAGATTGACCTTCACTCATTTCACTAGTGAATTCAATATCTTTATTAATGAATTTCCAATCTGAGGACAAGTCATTCCTATCTAGTTCATCTATGGAAAATTATAAAAGATATCCTCTCTTTCTCATTCTTGGGCCATGATAACGGTCACCAATATGTGAATAAAAGATGATATGAAGCCTTGGATAGATTATATAATGAAATAATATGAATAAATAAAAATTGTGGTCAATGAAAGGATAGAAAGAAAGAAGATAGATGCTCTTAGAGCATCTACTAAATCAAGTGTGGATGTCCCAGAACCTCCCCAATTCAAGGAACTAATCACTACTATCCATTTCAACCTTGAGATATTTGGGTTATAAATAATAACAACTAGGACAACTATGGTTGGGATATAATAATTCACCTTTCATAAGGTGGAACCATTTGTAGGACTAACTCTAGTGGGTGGTCAGTAGTTTGGAGAGGCTACAAGTCATGAGGAGGATGTGGAAATTTTAATTGAAGCCCATTCAACACAAGCTAAATCTGGAGTCTAGGTTATGAAGCAAAGGATATAGAACTTGGAAAGAGAAAGAAAATTTAGAAAAATGAGAAATTCTATTAGTGCCAGATATAATAATCAATTTTCTTGACTTATCATTTTATGACATATTTGAGGCACTTAAGTTAATGAAATTAAGGCAAAATACATTGGAAGGACAATATGAACTAGCCAAGAACTTAGTCACCTAGTGGTATGCCTCTAAAGATAAAATAACTCAACTCTTGAATATTCAAGAAAAGAAGTAGATCTTAAACTTCAAGACCATCAGTTTGGGGCATTTGAGAATAATTCTAGGAATTATGATTGAAAAGGTTCAAAGATTGAGTTTATGGCACAATAATATGGAAAGTGTCCTAAAGGAAGACACGAAACTAATTTCAAGAATTAAATAACTTCTTGGGACCATTATTATAGAGCCTACATAACCTAATACCCTTAGGATTATTAGTGATGAGGAATTCAAGCATAGGTCTACTTTGGTAACCTAGGAAATCAAAGCAAAAGGCCAAGGCAAATTTTGAGGTAAAAATAACAAAATCCTAGGCACAATACTTAATGAAGGGAAAAGAATAAATAAACATATGAGTATTAAAGAGGCCATGGATAGAAATCACAAATAAATTGATGACCTGGAAGATCAATAGGAAGAATAGATCATGAAGCTTACTATAAGCCTAGACTTATTAATGAACAACATGAGGGAGCCATGAGCATCTTCCAATAGTGATAGCTAGGGGCCCCACCATCAAATTAAGCATATTCTATTTTTTAGCATTTTTAAATAGAATATCCCATTGCAAAGGAATATGATATTTTGTTATCATATTTACCTCTACGTCAGTACAATTTGGAAAAGCACTTGTATTTTAGAACTTGTATGGACAATTATCCCTATCTTTGTACACTTGTATTTTGTAAATGACCAAAATACTACCTAGTCTTACTATAAAGGCATGTTTGACCATTGTAAATAGAAAAAGAGTTTTTTGAGAAAATTTTATATACTTGAAGCAATTAATAAGATCAAGGAATTATACAAGGATTGTCCATTTTTTATGTGTTAATTGCTAATATAACTTTAATCTCAATTATTGGTAGAGGTCTTGAATTTGAATAGTGTCTTTGATTCTCAATAACATTCTATAACCATAGGGTTTATGATTTGTGCCTATGTTAGATTAGTTGAAATTTCTTAGGTTCTAATTCATTTCATTTTTCTCTATATTCAGATGTGCAATGGTTGTTTGATTATAGTGGTAGATCCCTCTAATAGACCTAGTTCTTACTTGTGATTCTTAAACATTTTCCTCTAAAGTTAGCTTAATATACAGTGAGATTTCAGCTTAGGATATGTTGTATTATATATTTGTTAAATGCATATCTAGTTTCCATTGATACATTATCATAATTTTCAAGACTAAAATTAGCAATCACTCATTTCTTTTATGCCCTACCCTTTTTTTTGCTCTTTTTTTTACACCATGATCACTTTAGTTTTAACCACATTATAAATATCCATTTAGATTAGTCTGTAGCTTAAATGATGAATGTAACTAACTAAATATCAATAAATATTCATAAATAACTAGCCAAAGTGGTTCCTAACCACAAAATTATATAAATATTGTGGAATAGTTATCTTAATTTACTATTGTTTCACCTCAGGCAACCAAATTGTCAAAACTTGCATCGTATGCTCTAAATTTTCTTAAATTCTGAAATGAGAATTGTTCTTTAAACATTAAGGGCACCTATTGTATATTTAGAAGCATCAATAGGATAGCTCCTATTAGTGCTAAAATGAGGGATGAAGGATTCAAATCCTTACTAATCTTAGCCTTATTTCACCTAAAGATCAATATATATTCATGTTTTTGGGTGAATTCTTCGATTAAATGTATAAATATAATTGACCTTTGTTTTTTCTAGCACCCCTTTACATTTCCTTTGAGGTTCCTTGAGAATTGGTGCTTGTTTCTAGTAAATTTAGCTTTAAAATTGAAAATCCATAGTATCTAAGGTTAGAATGGTTCATTTTGATCAAATGTGGGCATATATTTCATAGATCTAAGTTATTTTAGTCTTATAATTGTAAAGATAGACCATATTTGCATAGTTAGGTGCACCTTTGAGCTAATTTAGTTAAGGATTAACCTCTTTTATAAATTATTATACCACCTTTTAAAAATAAGCTCAATGTGTAGGTCTAAGTCTTGTTCTTCATAAAATATAACTTGACACATCATATTTTAGGTAGGATCTTTGAATTTCAAACTAGAATTACCCAAGATCAAAACAAGATCATACTCATTAACTAGAGAGCCTTTACCTGAGATTGAGGTACACAAGAGAGCTAGATATGATAAAGGTGGATGTAGGAGATGTAATTCTCTTCCAACTTCACCTCTTTAAGGTACCTATGCCTTCAACCTTTATCTAGGTATGGCATGGTTGGGGGATTATTCAATTAATGTACCAAGTTTAGTTCATGATCTACCAAGGAACCCGAAGAAATATCTACCTAAATTTAGTTCAATTAGAATAATAATCATTAAGGAACATATAAAGTCTTTTAAAGTTACCTTAAGGCTACTTAATGTAGTAAATGAGGATGTAGCATGTAAGTTATTTATTTTCACTTTTAAATAAGTAGCTTATGAGTGGTTTTTAAACTTACCTGATAATTACATTACAAGTTGGAATGATTTCAACTATGTGCTTATTGATCAATTTGGTAATATTGTCAACCCCCATGTTATTTCTCATTAATTCACCACCATTATTAGAAGGGATGTTAGTGAGCCTATTAGGTCATTTAATGCTAGATTTTAAAATATGTATAGTAGAATCATAGAGCCTTATAAACATAATGATGTTCTATCTTTAGAGATATACAAGGATGTAGTGGATCCTATGACCTCTGTATTCTTGAAAAAATCCATCCTATCTATAGTTTTGATGGACTAAGCCTACTTTGAATCAGTGACCATTAATGATCAAATGTATCCCCAAGGGAAAATGGCTTACTAAGTCCCAAATGTGAACCCACATATGCCTATGATGATCTTGTTCCTTAAAAAAAACCAAAATCACCTAGCCTTAAACCAACTTCCAAACTTAAATCAATTACCCTTAAGTCATACAGCCCCAAATCAACATCTAAGATTCTTGAGTCATCCTACTAATGGATTTAATGTAGGTGATCAATGAGGTTTGGAACTAGATTAAAGTGATAACAAAAATTAGGTGCATAATTATAAAACTCCAAAAAATGAGAATGAGTGTATCTTTAAAATGGTTCAAAAATTAAGCAGTGATTTCCTTCAGTTACAGAAATAAGTAGGCAATACTAGAGATCACTCTGGTAGGAATTTCTCATTTCAATGGTTTAATAGGCTAAGTAATATATTTTAGGGTGATATTTTTCAAAATAAAAAGGCTAATGAACCATCTTATAGTAACAAGAATAGGGACATTAATCTTATTGATATTGCATTACCTAACTATTGTAGGGTACATTACACAACAAGCATGGAGAAATTGATTGTATAGAATTTTAAAAAGATTTTAAGGATTTTCAAGAGGATTTGGATACATTTTAAGTGGTCCCTAACAAATAAATTGGTACAGGTCCCTCTAGACCTAAGCCATCTGAGCAGGCCTTCATGGTGAACACCTTTGACTTCCCCATTTAAGAGGAAAATGAGCCCAATGAGATCTTTGAAGAATTCTAGGCCTTTCAATAGTTATTGAAGAATACCTTCCCCTTTATTAATAGAGATAAG
The DNA here is from genome assembly GCA_037957365.1 of Torreya grandis. Taxonomy (NCBI): domain Eukaryota; kingdom Viridiplantae; phylum Streptophyta; class Pinopsida; order Cupressales; family Taxaceae; genus Torreya; species Torreya grandis. The sequence continues at coordinate 4,202,542 of JARHVA010000199.1, read as the reverse complement.
AGGTATCCTTTGACTACCTCAATACCTCTAAATAATTTTTGAGCTTCTCTTGATACCTCTTCAAGCAACAATCTAGAGCCACTAAAAGGGAGTATTTCTAAAACCACTATTGAAATTCCTAGTTCTTCTAATAAAATTGGGTATAAAATAATTTAGGACATGAAGAAGATAAATTATAATATCATATTGCATGAAATCAAACAAATTATAGATCAAAGGGACCTCTTATTGGAATCCTTGTCAAAGAAGCACAAAAATCCACTAAAGACTAATCATGCCAACGTGACTATGCATAAAGCCAAAGCTAAATCCCCTCCTTTATTACTCACATTGAAGATGTTTGGTAAGAACTTAAATAATTTATTATTATATTCAAGAGAATCTAATAATATCATGCTTACAGTTATATGCAAGCAACTTGGTTTAACACCTTTAAAGTCTAACATGGTTGTCACACAATTAGACAAATCTAGATTTAAGGTTGTAGGAGAATTACTAAATGTTTATATGCAACTAGATTATAATCCTAGGATACAAAAATTCATTGATATTTAGGTGTTAAAATACCTAATGTTTATGGAATATTAATTAGAAAGGAATAGATCAAAGCTTTGAATGGTTACATGTCTACAGACTACTCACATTTTTGGATACATTGGAAAGGGGTCCTCAATCAAATCACGGTTGAGAAAAAACCAAGAATGAGGAATATGATAATTAAGTAAAATTTTGTAAATGAGAGGTTCAACATAATTGAATCAAACTTAGTGATATTCACCCTAGAGGCTAATAAGATATATGATCCCAACAATGCTCAAGTTGTCCCTGGATTATGGAAATTGTATTTTGATGGTCCTAAGTATAGTGATGGATTAGGGGTTGGTCTCATCTTGACTGATCCCACTAAAAAAATTATCATGATTACTATAGGCTCCAATTCCCTTGTACTAACAATATTTTTGAGTATTAATCACTTGTCCTAGGTTTATAGTTTACCATAAAAAACAAGGTTAAGAACTATTAGTTTATGGAGATTCAGAACTAGTGGTTAACTAGGTTAGAAGCAAATACTAATGTAAAATCTCATACTTAAAAAGGTATGAGTTCAAGGTATGGGACTTGTTAGAATCCTTTGATGCCTTTAACATCACCTCCATCCCAAGAGAGGAAAACCAAGTTATTGATGGGTTGGCATCTACTATTGCCAACCTCATGCCCAACCAAGATTCCCCTAATTTTAGTATTGAGTTGATCCATTGTCTTTTAGTGCCTACAAATATTAATAAATTTAAAGTCTTCAATGATAATTAATATATATTGGATTTCATAGCTAATTTTAGGGCATTTAATGCCCACATTGTTGATGAAGATGATGAAAATACATATAGGGAAGATAAATTTGATGGCAAGGTCATTTAGTTAAATGCCAACAAAGATCCCAAGGGGATGATTATTTTAGAAAGAATTTTTATCAAGACAAACTTGTTGATACTTCCAAGGTTCCCAAGATAAATGGGAAGGAATATAGTTCTATTAATCTAGGACTTCATAATTATCCCTAGCTGGTAAATGTGGGAAATGCTTGTATAAACATGGAAAACTAGAAAGCTAAGGAACTACTTACCCAATAAAGAGATGCCATAACATGGTCTTATGATGAATTAAAGATCTCTAATTTGAGGTTCATCACACATACCATACCCCTAAAGGAGATCTACAAACCATTTAGGCAAAAACAAAGGCCTATAGATCTTATATTATAACTAATGATCTTTAAAGAGGTTAAGAGACTCCTAGATGGTAGGATAGTATTTTCCATTAAACACTCTACTTGGTGGCTAATTTGATGCCAATCAGGAAGAAGAATGGTGAGATTAGATTTTGTATAGATTTCAAAATTTTGAACAAAGCATCAGAGAAGGACAACTAACCCCTTCCTTCCCTAGACCAAGTAATTCAAGTTATTTTAGGATCAACTATGATGTTCTTTCTTTATGACTTTTTAGTTTACAACCAAGTATTGGTTGATAAGGAGGATAGGATGAAGATAACCTTCACCATAAAATGGGCGACCTTTTCTTACAAGAGAATGCCCTTTGGACTCATTAGTGTAGGAGTTACCTTACAGAGAGATATGGATCTTGCCTTCCAAGGCATGATAGGTAAATGCATCATTATTTATATGTATGATCCAATAATTTTTTATAAAAATAGGGAAGATCACTTCATGCATTTACAATAAGTTTTTGAAAGATGCAAAAGGTATGAAATCTCCTTGAACCCTAAGAAAAGTATCTTTTATGTAACTAAAGGAAAGTTTTTGGGTCATGTTATAACTAAAGAGGGGATATCTATAGACCCTAAAATACTAGAGGCCATATCTAGAATATAGCCTCGAAATAGTAAAAAAGAGTTAAATTCATTCTTTGGTAAAATTAATTATGTAAGAAAGTTTACTTATGGTTTTGTAGAAATAGTCAAACCACTTAATGACATGATAAAGAAAGATGCCAAACTCACATGGAATGAGGACTCTAGAAAGGCATTTAATGATATAAAGAAGGCCATCAGTCAGGATTTATTCCTTATAAGTCTTGATTTTTTAAGGGACTTCTAGCTTTATTCCTTTACATCTGATCACACTATGGCTATAGTGTTAACTCAAAAAAATGAAGGGTGTGACCACCCAATATCTTTCATGAGCACTAATTTAAAGAATGTTTAATGAAATTACTCATTGATTAAAAAATAAGCATATGCATTGGTCAAAGTAGTTAAGAAATCTAGGAATTACATCCTTAGAAATAAGGTGCACGCCATCTTACTAACCTTGCCACCAAACTTATGTTAAGTCAGAATGAATTTGGAGAATGTAAAGGTAATGGATGTCAATCTTGTAATAATATGACCTAGAGATGAAAATAGAAAAATTGGTAAGGTTCCAAGGTTTGATTTAGATGATTTCTAATACTACCTCTAGGCTATGTATTATACAGGTAGATCAACAAAAATTTCAATCTAGTGAGTGGTATGATCCAATCATACATCTAATAATTAATGGTACTTGTCCTTCAAGTTTATTAAGGGATCAAAAGAGGGCCCTTATGTTAAATTTAAGCCACTACTTGATCAATAATGGGGTCTTATATAAGAGGAATTTTTAAGGTGTCTACCTAAGGTGTGTCTTTCAAGAATAAGCCACCCAAATCATGAGTACCTTTCATGAAAAGTTGGGCAATGGACATCCATCTGGGAAGACCATGACCCATAAAATTATTAGAGTTGTATATTATTGGCCAAACATTTTAAATATGCCCATAAAAACGTGAGAGAATGCCACTCATGTCATATATTTAGCACTAAGGAACCAAAGGTAGTAATGCTTCTGTAGATATTCATGATTGATAAAGCTTTCTCTCAATGAGGGTTGGAATTTATTGGCATAATCAAACCCAACTCATCCAAAGGTCATAAGTATGTCCTTACTACCATAAATTATTTTACAAGATGGATTGAAGTTACAACCACCAAAAAATGCAAAACTAAGGAAGTTATCAACTTCTTAGAAGAAAACATCTACACTAGGTTTGGGACATTAGTATCCCTAGTATGTGATAATGGGTCTACCTTCACATCCATAGAGATGAATGAATGAGATTATGACAATGGAATCACTCTCAAGTTTACATATAACCATTATCCCTAAGGGAATGGAGTCTATGTGTCAATAAATAAGAATCTAATGAAAGAAATCAAGAAGTCTACTAAAGACAAGCCCAAGACTTGGTAGAAGATCCTTAAATTTACACTTTGGGCTGGCAGGATAAGAATCAAGAAAGCCTTAAGAGTCTCAGAATTTTTTTTGATGTATTGATGGGAACCCATCTTTGGCATCACTCTCAAGTTGCCTACATATAAATTTATGTAGGAATACATTGAGGAGAGCCAAGAGCTAGCCAATTCTAGATTGGTGGATATAATTCAAATGAAAGATATAAGGGAGAAAGCCTCTACTGATATCTAGCAGGCATTAAACCATAGTAAAGAGATGGTTTGATAAAAGTTCCAAAATCAAGGTGTTTAGACAATGAAACCTAGTTCTCCTCCAGGACAAAGCATCTAAACCTAAAGGTAAACATGGTAAATTACCACCCTTGTGGATTGGTCCATAACAAATTATATAAACATTGGAAAACAACACCTTCAAGCTTAAATACTTACAAGGAGCATAGTTTACATTTCTCACCAATGGGAAATACCTCAAACACTATTTCTTTATTGATCCCCTTGGGGTCTTCACTGAGTAAAACTATAAGATGATTAGATTAGTGTAGGTAGGCTAGTTAGTTTATTTTCATTTTCTTTCTTTCTTGTCCCTTGCTTGTACATAGGCATATACATATTTTTTTATTTTCCTTGGTTTACTTTCTTTATATGATGTGTTTATTTCATGTTATTTGGTTCCTTGATTCCTATAAGTCCCTTGGGACAATATTGAGCTCAAAATTTATGATTTTTATTAAAAACATGCCCCACAATTCAAAAATTAAGGTATGAACCCCATGCATAGGGTAACCATGGTTATGAAATATAAATCATGATGTTATATCTTAGATAAATTGATAAACATCAATGGAAAATCCAATCATTTCATTAGACCCTAACCATTTCCTTGATCGCAAACTATTTTTAAGAAGACTTACACTTATGGGATGAAAACTCAAATTGTTAGGGTATACCCAAAACTAGCATTTAGTTAACACCCTTACCTAAGATAAGAGTTGAAACCATAGATGATTTTAGAAATATCAAGTACTTGACCAAATCTTAAAACCTAACTACCCTAGCTCCCAACTTTATTGGAAGCCTAAAGATATAAGAAAATACAAAAATAAGGATACAATGCAAAAATAAAATCTTGTAGACATAGGTGATTCTAGTAATCTCCACTAGGTATATGGATGCCTGGTTGGCAGTGGTATAAGGTCATGAGTAGAGACAAAGGCATCTTTGTTAGGGATATGAATGCTTGGTTGGAAATAGAGTAATGCCCAAGCTTTCCCTAAGTTAAAAGTGTGGTTCATAATGAACATTTTAGCACATTATAAGTTAGTGTAATTGATTGAGGACATGAAACAAAGTTGTTTCTTGAACCCCATGGAAAATATTAAGTGGAATAAAAGAACACACATAGTTTGGATATGTCTTGGAATTTGACCTTAAAACCACAAGTGCAAGGTTTGTTTCAACTATGGCTTGGTTTGGATGATGATATTGATCAAATAAAGTGGAGGACCTAATCATTTGTCTTATTAGAGTCTCTAGGTTCTAACATATTCCTACTTTTCCCCCGTGAGTCACCATTTTTTGGGACCAACATACCCCATTTTTTTTGAATTGGAACCCTTGAGAAGAACTTAGAATAAAACATGGACTTTAAAATATGTTAGGGTCTTTTAAAGAATTTAAAGATCAAATTATGTGGTTTTAATGTGATTTAATCTAGACTAACATTGTTAATGAAGTTTGTTTGACTGATAGTTATAAGTTCTATGGCATGTATCCCTAAGAATTCCATATTCTAAAACCCTGGAAAAACCTTGATTATTTGAATAAAGGTAGGAACCAAATTGGTGAGAACCATTTTAAAATTTATTTCTTAAATATAAAATGCATATTCTAGGTTTAGTCATGTTTTTAACATAACTTGACTAAGAAACTTGATCCCCTTCATTATTTCCCCTTTTATAAAATTTTCTTATGGCCTAACTAAATGTTATTGTGCATAGTCCTTTTATATTCCCTAATTTAGCCTAAGACTTTAATACTAAGGCTTTGACATATTCATTAATAAAATTAGGACCTTAGTCTTAGAACCTTAAGCATAAGTTTTTATGTCTCTATGATCCTAACATTAATTTCCTCATACTTTGTGGGATCCTAAAGTTGTTAATTTTATTACAATATTTAATCCAAAGACACAAAGATAATTCAAAATTTGGATTAAATAGCATGCATCTTTAGAATTCCAATAACCCATGCTTACTCACTAAGACACGATTGGATGGAGAAAAGAATAATTGAAAAGTCAAAAGGATGCAAAAATGACAAAATATGAACATGTGACACCATCATATTCAAGGATTAAAAGAAAAAGGGGCTCGCCTGACATAACTTCCAATCAATAGTAAGTCCTTGGATCAAGATCTTATGGTTGTCACATTATTCCAACATTTGATCTAATGAGGTGAATTAACATTGAGACCCTAGGAGGCCCTACAAAAAAGCCAAGTGGCATCCTTGAATTTATAACTAAAGTTTTTACTGAACTTAAAATTGGCATTTACATGACCATCATCTAAATGCTCAAAAAGATGAACTTTACACCCGCATGACCATTAAATTTGAGTCTAACAAAATTAGAACTTCATTGATTTCAACTTGACATCCATGTGACCATAAATTAACACCAGTGTAGGTGTATTTGAGGTTTGTAAGATCATCAATTTTAACCCAATGGAATATCTTACTTAGTGTTCAAATGACATGCCAAAATCATATTTTAAGTTGGAAGTGGTTCCTTAAGCTCAAGGAAACACTCAAAGGATGTTCCACAATGGGAGCCTTCAGTCTCCAAAATATGGAAATGGTCTTAAATCTAAATGCTTAGTCTAAATTCATATGAAAGGTTCCTCATTGCATTTTGTCATGAAACTTAAAATATGATCTTATGCTAAATCCTATGATAAAAGGGGAATCCCTTATCACATGAAGTATAAACTAACCAAGGGTTTTTATATGTGGTGGCCTAAACTATTTAAACCCTTTCCCCTCCATTACAAGTTAGGAAACATAGGCATATGTTCCTTAGCTAAAATTTTATTTCATTCTTAAAAAACATAAAAAAAGCCTTAGCCAAAGTAGCTTAATCCTAGATCATGACTTTAATAATAAATTGACTTAGCATTTGGGCATTATTTGTAGATCTATAGTTGTCACTTTATCACTAAATTTGATCTAATTGTGCAAGGACACCAATGAATTTTAAAAGGCCTATAATCTCACCATGTGGCCGATACTCATTTGAAGAATAACTAACCAAAATATTTAGAGCACGAAAAAGTCATGTAAGATGTCAAGTGTCATGATCACAAATTTTATGATAGGGAGACCCAATCAAGATCCAAGGTCCTAGATTATAATCAATGGTTTGTGATAAACATGGATTTTCATCTTATATTGCAAATTGAAGGAGGTATTTTTAAATACCAATAGCTAGTGTTCAAATGACATTTATGAAAAATAACATAAAAGGTCAAGACCAATGCCACATAAGTGTCATGCGAGTAGAAAAGGACAAAATTAGAGATCTCTTGGGATCAAAAACACAAAGGTATAAAGGCAAAGGTCTAAATCAAATCTAGAACATGTATAAGTTGAATCTTGGATATATTTTGCCATTAAAGCTCAAAAATTCTAAACCCTACATAAAGCAACCCAAATGGATTAAATTTTCTATAACTCAATTAGAGGACAAATTAATTTATTTCTAAGCACAAGAGATATTTCATAAAAGTCATCTACAATATGATGTGAATAATTAGTAAGAAGTAGAGACCATGGAAATTATAAGGCAATAATTATAGGAAGAAGCCAAGATTTATTTTATGATAGACAATAAGGGTTGGATATTCAAGGATATAAAATTGGACCTCATAGTGGTAAATATCTAGGACATTGGGAATTGGTCTAGGCTCTTATTTATGATAGAAGAGTTGTAACCCATCTCAAGGGTGGAATAGAGAAATGCCACCACAAATAGATGACATTATGACCTAGTTACAATCTAAATTTCTAGCCTTCATCATGCCATGATAAATCCAAAGGTATTACATTGCATTGACATCCTTTCCCCCATACTTATTGATTGTAGGATAGATGGTTAGTGGATCATTAAGGAAGGTAACTTAAAAAAGTTAGCATATATTTCCCTTATTGCTTTCAAAAATTACTATAAGATCCCCCTTCCCTATATATACCTTCTTAAGATGATGGAATGGACCAATAACCATGACCTAGACTCTATCCTAAGACCTTAACTCCACCAAGGACCTCACATCTTTAGAACCCTTGATGGAAATATCCCTATAATCTAATTTAGAGAGGGTATTAAGGTGATAATGATCTTTTTTAATAGATATTTGGTGTCCCTGTAACCAATTATGTAAATAAGGTTTGGGTCTCATATGTGCACTTTCTAGTGGAGGAAAACCTTACTCCTCCAAATGGAGATTTGATTAGTATCTTCCTTGCTAAGTAATACATTGCCATCAAGAGAAAGACATCCAATCAATTATTTATGCTGTCATACCTCCTTAACACCCTTCTATCCTCAACCACATTTCATAGGATTAGTAATTGGTTCATGGAGGGTAAGACAACCATTTCACACTACTATTTCAAGATGCACATCTTCAAGTACAAGAATCACATGCAATGTATTTGTGACTACATTTACCCTACTATAGTGGAGGCCATCATAGGTGTTCCCATGCCTAGGATCCACCCCCTAATTAAGAGATATGTTGAAATGATGGGGGATGTATGGTATTATCCTAACTATATATTCATTAAGATATAATGAATCATGACTCAACCTTACAAACTACCATTGTATATTCCAAATAAGCTTATAGAGCAAGAAATTACTTTCTAGCTCATCCATGACATTGATAGGACTTGTAAATTAAAAAAGGAAGGGCTTACTCCACCCCTTCCCCTTCAATATTTGGAAAACCATAATAAAGGACTAGAAATAGGTAGAGGCTATAACCACACACAAAGATTCATTTGGATTCCAACTAGATGAACTCTAGATGTAGGATCCAAAGAATGTAGTTGGTGACCATCTAAGAGATAATAATCTCTCAAAGCTAAAATATACACATCAAATTAGTGTCCATTACACAATATATATTATAGCTAAGAACTATGAAGAGATATTGACCATTATCTAAGGCCATAACATTAAGTTCATGCATAGATTGGTCAAGGAAAAAAATCCATCGAGGGAAATTTGGTAAATGTACCCATCGCAATACCATAAATTACCTAGACCATATGGAACAACCTATGAGCCACATAATATAGAATAGCCACAACCCCAACAATAGCATGAGAAAAATGAGGGTGATTAGGACAAAGGAAAGGAAAATGCTAGAGAGATAAGATTAGAATAAAGACCTAGAAAAGGGCCATTACCTTCACCCATGACATAGAGGCCACCTTCTCCAATCTAAGGCATTGGCATGATAGCCTTCAAATAGAAAAGACACTTTAGGGTAAGCTCAAGGAACTTGGAGATTCTTATGGCTTAGGTGGAGAGCAGGATCCTTTAGAGGAAATAATAAGAAAGGAGTTAATTCCCATATCACCTCAAGAGAAGAGGTATAGAAAGTTATCCTTTATCCTAATAGGACCAAGAAAGAAGCCCAGATTGAACTTCACTCATCTCACTTATAAAGTCAATATCTTTAGTTATGAATTTCCAATCCATGGACCAGTCATTCTTGACTGGTTCATCTATGGAAAATTACAAAATATCCCCTCTTTCTCATTCTTTGGCCATGACAAGTGTCACCGATGTGGGAATACAAGATGATATGAAGCCTTAGATAAGGGATATAATTAAATATTAGGAAGAAAGAATAATTTTGGACATTGAAAGGGTAGAAGGTAAGAAGATAAATTCTCTAGGAGCATCTACTAGCTCATGTGTGGAGGTCCCAAAACCTCCCCAATTTAAGGAAATAGTCAGTATTATCCATTTTAACCCTAAGATAGTTGGGTTGGAAAGAATAATAGTCAAGATATTTGTGGTTGGGACAAAAGAATTCACCTTTCAAAAGGTGAAACCATTTGTAGGACTAACTCCAATGGGTGGCCAACAACTTAGAGAGGATACAATTTAAGAGGAGGATGTGGAAAGTCTAATTGAATCCCATTTAGCACAAGCTAAAGCTAGAGTCCACGATATGAAGAAAAGAATCTAGAACTTGGAAAGAGAGAAAGAAAATTTGTAAAAATAGGCAATTTTATATGTACTAGATATAATAATCAAGTTGTTTAACAAGTTATTTTATAGCATGTTTGAGGCACTTAAGTCAATGAAATTAAGTCAAGGTGTATTAGAAGGACAATGTGAACTAGCCAAGAGCTTAGTCATCTAGTGACATGTCTATGAAGATAAAATAGCTCAACTCCTCAATATTCAAATAAAGAATTAGATCACAAACATCAAGAGCTTCAGTTTGAGGCATTTGAGCATAATTTTTGGAATTATGATTGAAAGGGTTTAGATTTTGAGTACATGGCATAATAATATGGAAAGGGTCCTAATGGAAGACAAGGAACTAATTTCAAGAATTGATTAACTTTTTGGGACCATGCTTGTAGAACCTTCACAACCCAATTCCCTTGGCATCATTAGTGATGATGAATTCAAGCATAAGGATACTTTGGTAACCTAGGAAATCAAAGGAAAAGGCCAAGGCAAATATGGGGGTGAAAATCATAAAATCTTTGGCATGATACTCAATGTATGGTAAAGAGTACATGAGGCTAGGATTATAAAAGAGGCCATGGATAGAAGTGAGAAAGAATTTGATGACCTAGTGGATCAAGAGGAAGAATAGATCTTGAAGCCTACTATAGAATTAGACTTAATTAATGAACAACATGAGAGATCCATGAGCATCCTCTAGTAAAGACAACCAGAGGATCCACCATTAAATTAAGCATATTCTATTTTGTAAAAGTTTTTAGCATTTTGAAGTAGAATATCCCATTATAAATGCATATGCTAGTTTGTTAGCATTCTTGCCTCTAGGTTAGTACAATTTGTAAAAGTACTTGTATTTTATAAATTGTAAGGACAATCATCCCTATCTTTGTACACCTATATTTTCTAACTAATTAGTATACTACCTAATCTTCTTATACAGGCATGTATGACCATTGTAAAGAAAAGAGAGTTTTTTGAGAAAATTTTCTATACTTGAAGCAATTAATAAGATCAAGTAATTATTCAAGGATTGTCCATTTTTATGTGTTAATTGATAATATAGATTTTCTCTTAATTGTTAGTAGATGTCTTGAATTTGAATAATGTCTTTGATTTTGAATAATATTCTTTAATCACAGGGTTTATGATTTATGCTTATGCTAGATTAGTTGAAAGATCTTAGGTTTTGCATCATTTCATTTTTATCTATATTCACATGTGCAATGGTTATTTGACTATAGTGATAGATCCCTAAAGTAGACATGGTTCTTACTTTTGATTCTTAAATGTTTTCCTTTGTAGTTGGCCTGATATATAGTGAGATTTGAGTCTAGGCTATGTTTCATTATATATTTGTTAAATGCATATTCAATTTCCATTGATACTTTGTCATAATGTTTATGACTAAAATTATAAATCACTCTTTTCTTTTTTGCCCTACCCTTCTCTTTTCTCTTTTGTTTACACCATGTTCACTTTAGTTTTAGCCACATTATAAATATCTATTTAGATTAGTTTGTAGGTTAAAGTAGGAATGTAACTCATTGAGTATCAATAAAGATTCATAAATAACTAGTCAAGCTATTTTCCAACCACCAAATTATATAAATATTATGGAACAATTATCTTACTCTACTGCTATTTCACAACAAAAAATTAGATTGTCAAAACATGCAACTCATGTTCTAAATTTCTCAAATTCTGAAATGAGAGGTGTTCTTTAAGCACTAAGGGCACATGTGGTACATTGAGAAGCATAAAAAATTCATAATGTTAAAAGACTCAAATTTCTCATGTAATGACCAAACCCTTTGTGTATAATGATGTAGATTAGTTTGATTAGTCTTATAAATCTTATGAACTTGTCTAATGACTAACTCTAAATCCCTAAAGACTTCCAAATTATTAATATTTAGTTTTATATCCTTTTCAAATCCCAAAGATAATGCCTCATATTCTACTATATTATTAGTATTTGCAAAAAAAAAATTAAGTCATAATGAAATATTTTACCTATAGGAGAAATCAGATAAATTCCAACACTATTACCTTGTTGAGAGCAAGCTCTATCAAATTAAAGTGACCATAAAATATTATTTTCAAATATTTCTTCATGTTAATTTTTTAGATCTAAATTCACCAAATCATAAGTCTGAATTCTAGTTTTAATGTAAGAAATATTAGAAGAAGAAGGTGACTCAATAGGTGTACTAGCAAAATCTTCCCTTTTTATGAAAGCAATTTCATTATTAACAAGAACCCATGTTATATATTTCCCAATAAAAGCCCTATTTTTTTACCAATCTCTTCCTAATAACATTGCATAATTACTAGGAATATCCAACACTTGGACATTAGTTATGCACCTAATTCTTTCATCTTGTGTAATTTTAATGACTATGTCAAAAAACTTACCACAACTCTTAGTTTGTCTAGAATCAAAACCTGTGAGCTTCCTAGTATCTACTTCATAAGATATACCAAGTTGATCTATAATGGATTTAGGCATAATATTCTCTGAGGCACTCATATCTAAGATACAATTATGACTTATTTTGTTAACAATTTTAAATCTAACATAAAAATGAGGAATGTAATCAGTAGGAAGGTCAAAATGTTGAGAATAAATATGGTCATTATTGCATTCTTCTTATAATCTTACATCAACTCTAATATTCTTAACAACTTCATTGATCTTATCAAGCTATCCTAGAAGACTAGTTGCCTGCTATAAAGAGAATCCAGCCTTAATTTTTGACAAATCATCAATTATGTTATAATTTTTAGTATCAGTTTGTATAAAATGTTTAGGATTATAATGTTGATATTGATTGTTATTATATGCACTTAAAAAATTAATATTTGAGTAGCATTATCATTTGAAATATTAGCATTACTAGTTAAACTCTACCTCTATCTTCTTGAATTTTTATATTCAAATTCAGAATGTCTCATTGAGTTTCATGTGTAAGATTTGAATACCAATAAATTTCAAATTCTACAATTTATTCTTCTTGGTTTATAACCTAAATGACTTGATAAATATTTTTAGGATGATTATACCATGCATAACATGTTAGATTAAAATCAACATCAACTTGATCATCCTCAATATCAATCCAAGGTTAAATAATAGGAGGTTATTGTCCTCTAAGTACCATGAGTAAGAAGAAAAAAAAATAAACCAAATCAGATTTGTAAACAAATCTCTCCAGTTGAGTTTCTAAAGTTATTGATGATGGAAATTGAACTGTCATTGAATCAACCCTTTCACCTATTATGAAGATCAAGGTGGAATCTAACTAGTCTAATCATGGGGTTATAAAGGTTTGATAATGATCCTAAAGATGTGAGGGTTGTTTTTATAATCTTTGGTAAATAATCAAGAAGTTATCAAATATAACATATTCCATTACAATATTTATAAATCCACTTTATCAAATCATGAATCAATTTAAATAAGAATCTATAATCTATTCTATCTGATAGAGAAAACCTATAAATGAGATAATCTCTTGAAGAATAAAAATCCAATTCAATATATATGTGTGTGTGTGTGTGTGTGTGTGTGTGTGTGTGTGTGTGTGTGTGCCTATATATATATATATATATATATATATAAAGTAATATCTTACTTCTTGATGTAATATTCTCCAAGTCAACCTCAAAAGATAAACTAGAAATATAAAGAAACATTTTTGAGAAAAGACAAATAAGGTATTTAATCAACTAAATATCAAACCAAATAAAGTCAATAAAAATAACAAACAACTATTATATAAAATAAATGAAATAAACATAGAACAACTCAGCTAGGAAAAGGATAGAAAATAACTAAAACAACTAAGTAACAAATCTAACTCTAAAACAAATATAGCATATTCCATTACAATATTTATAAATCCATTTTATCAAATCATGAATCAATTTAAATAATAATCTATTATCTATTCTATTTAATAGAGAAAACCTATGAATAAGATAATCTCTTGAAGAATAAAAATCCAATTCAATATATATATATATATATATATATATATATATATATATATATATATATATATATATATATATATATTTCAAGTAATATCTTGCTTCTTGATGTAATATTCTCCAAGTCAACCTCAAAAGATAAACTAGAAATATAAATAAACATTTTTGAGAAAAGACAAACAAGGTATTCAATCAAGTAAATATCAAACCAAATAAAGTCAATAAAAATAACAAACGACAACTATTAGATAAACTAAATGAAATAAACATAGACCAACTCAGCTAGGAAAAGGATAGAAAATAACTAAAAGAACTAAGTAACAAATCTAACTCTAAAAAAAAAGTAAGATAGAATATTTGAAATCAAAGAACTCATAATCAAATATATGGCTAATAAATTAAAACTATAACAAAAATAATAAAAAAAGTCTAATCAAAACTTGATCTATAAAACTATTTGATCTAAGAAAGAAAATAAAATATTAATCTAAGAAAATAACTATGAACTAAAATATAAATAAAATAAAAATCAAACTTAGAGACAAAAATAAAAACTAAATTAATAAAATGTGAAAGATGAAATATATTAAAATTAGAGTCAATATAAAGAACAATAAAGTGTGTGAGTCTCAAAGGAGAATCATATTAGCAAAAAAGAGTGATTTTATTGAGAAAAAGCAACATCTTTATTTAAAATAACTTGATTGACAACTTTACAATCAAAATAGATCAATGAACTATCACAAAATAATGAAGTGTTCATCATTATTTAAGTTGAATACTTAGAATATGTGTCTAGGATTACAAATTGTAATCGTCAAAAGAAGTTAAGCTTGGCAATATTTAGATAATATATCATAAATGATAATGAAAAATTGGATATACATGTGTTGCCTAATCTATTACTCAATTTTCAGATAAAGTACCATTGGGTCAATCTATAAAAGTTGTATTATCTCAAAAAAGTTGCATAGAAAGAAGAGAGATGAATGATTAACTTCACAGAATTGTATAAGTCTTGAATACCTATTATTCTTCTATATTTAGATGTGTCCTTGATCTCCTTTATACTTCAAAATTAGTTAAAAAATGAGTTATAAGTAACTTTAGTTAGTTATTAGTTTATGTTAATTAGTTAACTTTAGAATTTAATTAATTATTATAGTTATTGGGTAAAGGAATATTTAATCAAGACTTACCAAGTCTTAATTTATCAAGTTTTTAAATATAGATCAGGTACTAATATTAATGGGTGGGGACCCTAATCAAATAATAATATAATAGAACTAATATTTCAACTATAAGATATATAAATCAAGGATTAATAAAATTATATTTATATTATAACATAATGCATGTCAAACTATAACTTAAGCATCTATATTTATATCAAAATAAATTCATTATTTCCCAAAATATTATCATGAAAAACTATCAAAATCTAAAGTTAAAATATCTAACTAAAAGTGAAAATATTTGTCATGTAAGAGTTTAACTAAAACATATTTTAACCCCTAGAGGTTCAATAATCATCTGAGTCTAAAAATGCTTCAATCACAGGTTTTTTTTGTGCATTGAGATACACAATATACTCCATCTCTGTAGAAGGAAACTATATCAGCCTTGCCCTAGAGTCACTTGTGCCATCATCAACCTCCAACTTGATTTTTTTCAACATTTTGACCTCCATAAGAGTATGAGGTTTAGTTTCACTTTCAATTATTTTTCCTACAGTTATTTTTTGTATAGTGAAAGGGTGAATGTCCACTGTCTTTATTCTGCCAACATAACCATGTATTCCTAAATTTACCCTTTTATATCCCAATACAAACTCACTATGAGATGAAGTGTGACCAAGCCCTCTACCTTTCATAAAAAGCTCTCAACAAGAAGGTGAAGGTTCATATGAAAGAATGGCTAGATTTACATAGTTTTTGGCATGAATGATCTCAATTTCAAGCTAGGTGGTTTCATTAATAGGATTATGTTTAAGATTTGGCTAAGTTCTTTTAGGGGACTATATTAGAAGGTAGTGTGGGTTATTTTCTAAGTGGTGGGAATAACCGCTCTATGAAGGGGTTCAGGATTAAATTCTATGACCATATAAACCTTTGTTTCCTCTATGACCTCTATTGACTAGATTAAAGGCAAAACTATTAAGAACATTTCAAAATTTAGGATCTAAAGCATTAAAATGTATAGACATCTTGGTACCCCTATTGAATCTAGGAACAAATCTTCTAGCATGAAAAATACCCCTATTATTATGATTATGTTGATTAATAGTACTACCAAAATTATTTCCACAACCCCTACCATCATTGATTCTAGTAAAACCTAACTGATCACATCAAGATATTTTGAGACAATCTAAAATAAACTCAAAATTTTAAGACTACAAATCAACAAGAGTTCAAAAAGATACGAGACTAAATATCCAACACCCAGTCAACTCTCAACAAACTGAACTAAATTGACTTTGCAAACTTAAAAAATTCCAACTATGTCAGATACTAATTGAGTCCCAAATAACATCATAATATCATTTCAAAATATATCAATGAAATTTTCATCTTTTTTAAACCAATCATAAATAAAAAATATGACATTAAACCATTGACCCATTAATAAATTCCACAATTATAATGCTTAATTGTATCTTTTAAACCAAATTAGCCTTCAAAATTTATAATAACATCATTCTATCCTGATAATTTTCATGAATTTCCAATCAAATATAAATCAAACCATTCAAAATTTGAAGGCACAAGATTTCTAGCATAATGAAAAAACCAAAAGATATTTGAGATAGATTTTATTTGTTCTCAAAATGTAAACCTTGTGTAATTTCAACTGATAGGTTTTTGAAT
Source organism: Torreya grandis (assembly GCA_037957365.1). Taxonomy (NCBI): domain Eukaryota; kingdom Viridiplantae; phylum Streptophyta; class Pinopsida; order Cupressales; family Taxaceae; genus Torreya; species Torreya grandis. Next base: position 4,185,616 of record JARHVA010000199.1, on the reverse strand, counting down.
TCATGAAGGGACTAAAAATTAAATGTCTATTCTTAAAATAAAACCAAAAACTTCAATGATGAGATGTAGATCTAATAGAAGCCTCATCTTGAGTCTAAGTTCTCAAAAGTAACTCTTATAAGACTGGCAGGTAAACTCATAACTTCAAGACTATCCATATATATATATATATATATATATATATATATATATATATATATATATATATATATTTCTATCATATCTTTTACATAATATCTGACCATATTCAAACCAATTTATATCTTTCTTGAACAAGCTGAAACTATCTCTAAGAAACTAATATTGCATTTATCAAAAACAATCAAAATATCATAAAACAAAATCCTTTAAAATGTTCAAACATAAAACAAATGGCATATAAAATGGATGACATATGGATAAATATTGAGAGTAAAATAATTATTCATGTTACACCAAGACCCTACTACAGATGCGTATTGTAACTCATTTAATATTCTAAGTATATGTAATGACCAATCCATATGCTTTTCAAAACACATGCAAAATTTCACACATATTTTATATGGAAATAATGATATCATCTTCCATGCATGTAAATTACTATAAATTAAACTAAAGTGCATGCCCATGTGAACAAATGGACCAATCTATTGACATCATAGAAAATAAAATTCCTTTGTTCACAAAAAATTTAAAATAACCATCTTGAGTATCTTGATAGGATCTTCTCATAAAACAAATGGAAAATATAAGGACTTGGATTTTAAGAAATTATGTCCATAATATTTCAAATTTTGATAGAACTCAAAGAAGACACAACCCAAAAGATTTTCATAGTTTATATCAAAAAGTCTAATACTTCTCATTTTTTTAATATTCTTCCAATATTCCAATTATACACATAGAAACAAATAGAATCTATATCCCTAAGATTCAATTAAACCCACTAAATAGATGTTTTAGAAATAATTATATAATCTCAAAATTTGTTCAAAAGAGTGAAGGCCCAAAAAAATAAAAAATCAAGTATTCAAAGAAATATGTCCCTGATTCTTTCATTCAATAACTTTAAAATAAACCCTTGAAATAAATATAACTTATAAAACACCAATAGTGTGTATTAAAGTCTATGCACTTCATATTTTGAAAATTAGATGTCAATTCACATAACTTTCTATTCTTTCATAGACCAAAAATATATCAAAACTAAAAATTGTTCATTATCAATATTTATTCATGAAAAGGCTTTCAAGTATGAAATTCATTTACTTTTAAAACATCCATTCATAGATTAGACCGTTAACCTTTTAAAACTTTAAATTGAATAGTGAAGACTTATAGAGTCATTTTATCTAGATCATATTTCATTATAAAACCATTAAAAACTAACTCAAAATTTCCATGAATGCCAATGTAGACTAAACTTTATTTTCATGCAATTGAGGAATGATTTTCTTCATAATACTACAAAGTTCATTCGAAATCAATATAAACAACTTTCAAATTTTTTTCTAAGTTGAATGAAACATACCTAGTCATACACCTTGAATATTGTTTTACTTGATATATTTGACAAATCCTTCTTAGAAACCTCAAAAACTCAATCAACTAGAGCTCCACTTCTATGAGAAGCTTGCCAAAAAAATTAACAAAAACCAAGAAAATGAACATATCCGCCACCCTCTCATCATAACCAACTGAGTGAGGTGATTGTTTCTCATTGGTTCATGTTTACCTGAGTGTACTTTAGTGATCTTGCCAACCTTGCTATCGGGATCACCAAATTTAGTTATTATTAATATTTCATATCAAAACATAACTAACTTACAAAAATTGAGGCATACATGAATTGCATTGAATTCCCATTGCCACCAAATCTCCATGACAATATCAAGGAATTGGAAATGTGTTTTTTATTAAACACTCATACCAACTAACCTTACCATGATGGATCATGTTTCCAATTGAAATAAGCTCACCAAATCCATGAATGCATTGAATATGTTTTGCAATCAAACCATCAACCTTAGACTTAAGTAAATACATATCTCACAATGAACACTTACATTTTCAAATGCCTAGGCCTTCACACCATGACCTGAAGGGTCTTAAACCATGTCATTTGAACTTAGTATTATTAATCATATGAAATGTAGATAGTTTATAAAGAGATATCACCTTAGGGATTTAGGCTTAGTAAATTTTGATAATTAGTAACTTAACAATATGCTATGAAATAACATATCACATTAAACTTTAGTCCTTGATACTTCTTTGATACTTTCATGAGTGACTGAGTTATGACACAAACCAACTTAGTATTATAATAATTTAAATTTCTTTTAGATGCTAAAATCAAACTAAACATTCAATTATATCTACATATCAAAGTAATTCCACAAATAAATACATTATTGTTGCAACTTATTATTATAAAAAATATGATAATCATCATGAATTCCCACTAACTACTCTGAATCAAGAATCATATTCCTCGATATGTCAAATTTTTCAAATGATAAAACTAAAAGAATAACACAAATAATAATGACAATGCATACTCAATAAAATCCAATATATGTATTACTAATTTTGAAAACATTCCCAACTAAAAATTATCTCAAAATCTACTTTGATTGTAAATCAAGATGATTGATCACATTTACAAATATATATGCATATTTTATTCATTAATCCACAATGATTTTTGAAACCACTTATAAATATAAACATGAATTCATCAAAAAATTATTATCTTTCAATAATAAAAAATATGTATCTAAAAATACTATTAATTGACTGAGTCACCGATATAGTTTTAGATTTCATAACCGGGTCATCTCTATGGTAGAAAGTATTGAATTTGAAAAATTTAGGGGGTGTGGAAAATAATAATAACATAAGGGTCCAATAATGTATGTTCATATTCATTCTTATAGAGGGAGGTGATTTAATAATCATAGATAGGGAGGAAAATATATATGATGGAGGAAGGCAGGGGAGATGATATGATGAGGTCAATGAGTGGTAATAAGGCAACATAGTTTTCACAGGGGTTCCTAAGAGACCCAATTTCAACATCAGAGAAAATATCCTCAATATCAAAAAAAGATCACTATGACTAACTATAATATATGCATCCAAAGTAGGATCAGATTCATTTTGACAATATTATATAGATAAAGCTTACAGGAACTCTATTATGAATTTATCATCCTAATTGGGATCAAAAGATATGCCTAGTGATATCTTGGAGGTATTTAGATTATGAGTATCCTAAGAAAGATAATAATTATCAATATTTACTATAACATCAATGAGGTATGATGCTCCTAATGAGGAATCTGATTTAGATATAGGTGTTGAATATGATCCTAATGTAGATAATACTTTTGATGTTAACTTTGGTGTACAAGATGTAATGCTTATAGTATAAGAATGATTGTTCATAATTAACCTCTCAACAAGGGGTATCTAATGTTCTAGGTGAGATGGAGATGGTGGAGGACTGATGGTTTTGAAAAAAATAGGCCCTTGGAAGGGATTATAAGATATAAGAAGACTAGGCTCATGGAGAATAAAATAAGATTTGATGGGGTGACCATAGAAGATGGGTGTGGTGTCCTAACCTTAGCTTAAAAAGGGAAGGTTTTGATTCTGATTTGGAATGGAATATTTTTATTTCTCTTCTTATTCACCTAGGGATATAGATTCATTTATTTCCTCCTCAACTACTATGTCACCATGGTCATTGAGGTCTTGGACATAAGCTTGGAAATTATGACATTGATTAATGGCATACCCCCAAGTTTAGTGATATACACAATATTGATTATCTTTATACCCATATGTCTTAGGCTTAATGTTATCAAGATGTCATATGGGGGGATAGACCATCATGTCTTCAGTGACTAGTTGGTTGAAAAGGGCTTCCAAGGACATAGGAAGGGGAGTATAAGGGCCAACATCACTTTGTTAGCTAAATGTGGAAGCATTAGACTTTTGATCAGATGGTTGTTGACATGAATGGGTGGGTGATCTAGTAATAAATGAGGTGGCCAAGATTGGTTTCCATTTACTAATATGAGAATGGGCAGCCAATGATTTATCACTTGTGGATGGAGGATTTGTATGGAACTCACATGAAGGGGCTTGGATAAGGGGAACAATGTGTTGAAGGGGATCAACACCTTTGGGAAGTAGAACACCCATCATAATAAACCAAAAGAGGATCTCATCCTTATGGGTATATATGTATTGGTTGATGAATGTGTGGTCTAGCTTCATGATGGTGGAGGATGAAGAGGGATGATGAAAATAGGACCCTTGAACAAAAAGAGGTATAATTACTAAGCTAGTATGATTATGTGATGATGGATGGATTTTATAGATTCATGATTAATGGGTATTATAGATTGATACTATCAAAGTGATAAGATACTATAAAAATATTGAATAGGTATGAGACTTGGTCAAGTGATGAGTGATACTGGACTTAAGATGAGAAGATATTATAGCTCAAGCTTTGGATGAATTTTTCTTAAGATGGGATAGGGTAGGATTATGCAATAAACATGATAGGGTAATAGACAAGGATGAGTATGATAGGTGATGATGAAGTGATGAGGGGTAACGTAAGTGAAAGGGGGATGGTTTGGACATGGATGTGACCTAAAATACCATCCAAGACAATATAAGATGAGATTATATTAGATGGGTGATGAGGTGACTAGGATAAGGCAAGGTCAAGACAAAATGTTGATTAAGACAAGATGTGGAATTAGGATAAAATGTGGATGACAATACTATATGTGACTAGGATATGTAGGTGATGAGGGGATGATCAATGATGGGCGGATAAGGTTAGACTAAGATGAGAGTAAGGCAAGGATAATATGTACAAGATGATGTCAAAGATGTACAAGGTAAGATGTTGGTGATGGGGGTGTGACTACTAATGAGTGGTTATAGTGATAAAAAGTGATAAAAGGATGTACAATAATAAGTACAAGAGGGAAAGATAAGGATATACAAGATAATGGTTAGGATATGCAAGTGATGGGGTGAGGATGACTAGACTAAGGTGGGATGAACACAAGATGAGATGGGATAAGATAATTAAATGTATACAAACATAATATATATAATGGGATGATGATAAGAATGATATGTATAAAATGATAATGATAAGGTAATACTATACAAAATGAGTTTTTTCAATACTTACATAGGTGTATAGGTTTATGTTAAAAGTCTGACTTGGCTCATAAATATCATGGGTCTATCATAACACTCAAATAATAGGCAAAATCACAAATCCTAAATTGATAAAGGTGTGTAACCCGATATTCACACCATCTAAAAGATTCATGGGTGGAGTTGTATGTTGGTGACCCATTACAAAATCTACTAAACCCTCTTGACCCCACTTGCACATGATGGCTACTTTAGAGTTGATACTGATTCCTACAGTGGTATACCTATTACAACCAAAATCTCTTAATCTAGGTATACACAAGGGTTTCTATGTACATCCCCTATATATATGAAGGTATAGTGGGGACCAAGTCTATATAGGATGTTATCTAATCACCTTGTATCTTGGAGCTTAAATGCCCCTCATTCCATAGAACCCTTTATGGGGAATTCCACTTTGGCATCTAATGATAGCTTTCCTAATTTTTAGACTCTACCAGAACATAGAGTTTGGACTAGTGAGTGGTGGTGAAATCCATGGTCACTGAACCCCTAAAAAAATAAAGAGAGTTTATAGGTGGTTTTTGATCCTCCAAGAATTTCCATAAGGATGTGAGGAGGAGATCATACATCGATTGTAGCCCTTGGGATATAAATAAGTAAGAGGGGCTCACCTGACATAACTTCTAATCAATAACAAGTCCTTGGATCAAGATCTTATTATTGTCACTTTATTGCAACATTTGATCTAATGAGGTGAATTAACATTGAGGCCTTTGGAGGCCCTAAAAAAATGCCAAGTGGCATCCTTGCATTTGGCACTAAATATTTTAGTGAACTTAAAATTGACATTTGCATGACCATCATCTAAATTCTCAAAAAGATGAACTTGACACCTGCGTGACCATTAAATTTAAGTTTGACAAAATCATAACTTCATTGGTTTCAACTTGACATCCACGTGACCATCAATTGACACTAGTGCATGTGTATTTGAGGTTTGTAAGATCATAAATTTTAACCCAATGGAATATCTTACTTAGTGTTCAAATGACATGCCAAAATCATATTTTAACTTTGAAGTGGCTCCTTAAGCTCAAGGAAATACTCAAAGGATGTTCTACAATGGGAGCCTTCAGTCTATAAAATATGGAAATGGTCTTAAATTTAGATGCTTAGTCTAAATTAATATGAAAGGGCCCTCATGGAATTTTGTCATGAACCTTAAACTATGAGTTTATGCTAAATCTTATGATAAAAGGGGAATCCCTTGTCACACAGAGTATAAACTAACCATGGGTTTTTCTATGTGGTGGCCTAAACTATTTAGACCCTTTCCCCTCCATTATAAATTGGGGAACATAGGAATATGTTCATTATCCCAAGGTTTATTTCATGCTTAATAAACACAAAACAAACCTTAGCCAAAGTAGCTTAATCCTAGATCATGACTTTAATAATAAATTGACTTAGCATTTCGACATTATTTGTAGATCTACAGTTGTCACTTTATCAGTAGATTTGATCTAATTGTGTAAGGATACCAATGAATTTTCAAAGGCCTATAAGCTCACCATGTGATTGATACTCATTTGATGAATGACTATCTAAAATATTTGGAGCACGGAGAAGGCATGTAAGATGTCAAGTGTCATGATCATAGAGTTTACAATAGGGAGACCCAATTAGGATCCAAGGGCCTAGATTATAATCAATGGTTTATGCTAACCAGGGATTTTCATCTTATATTGAAAAATGAAGGAGGTATTTTTAAATACAAATAAGTACTGTTCAAATGACATTTATGAAAAATGCCATAAAACGTCAAGACTAGTGCCCCATAAGTGCCATGTAAGTAGAAAAGGACAAAATTAGAGATATTTTGGGATCAATAACACAAGGGTATAAAGGCAAAGGTATAAATAAAATCTAGAACATGTATAAGTTGAAGCCTAGGTATAAATTAAAGGGATTTCTACCTTTAAAGCTCCAAAATTCTAAACCCTACATAAAGAAACCCAAGAAGATTTAATTTGGTATAATTCAATAAAAGGATAATTTATTTTTGAGCATGAGAGAGCTTTCATAAAAGTCATCTACAATCTAACGTGAATAATTAGCAAGAAGAAGATACCATGGCAGTTAGAAGGAAACAATTGAAATAAGAAGCCAAGCTTTATTTTATGAAATATAATGAGGGTTGGATATTCAAGGATATAAAATTGGACCTCATTATGATAAATATCTAAGGCATTGGGAATTGGTCTAGGCTCTTCTATATGATAGAAGAGTTGTAAACCATCTCAAGGGAGGAACAAAAAAAGCCACCAAAAGTAGATGACATTATGACTAGGTTACAATCTAAATGTCTAGCCTTCATTATGCCATGATAAAACCAAAGGTATTACACTACATTAACGTCCTTTCCCCCATACTTGTTGATTATAAGATAGATGGTTAGTGGATCATTAAGGAAGGTAGCTTAAAATGGGTAGCATAAATTTCCCATATGGATTTCAAAAATTACTATAAGCTCCCCCTTCCCTATATATACCTTCCTAAGATGATGGAATGGACTAATAACCATGACTTGGACTATATCCTAAGACCCTAACTCCACCAAGGACCTCACATCTTTATAACCCTTGATGGAAAAATCTTTATTATCTAATTTAGATAGGGTATTAAGGTGATAATGACCTTGTTGAATAGATATTTTGGTGTCCCTTCAACCATTTACATAAATATGTTTTCGGTCTCACATGTGCTCTTCTTGGTGGAGGAAAAACTTACCCCTCAAATTGAAGATTTGATTAGTATCTTCCTTGTTAAGTAATACATTGCCATTAAGGGAAAAACCTCCAATTAATTATTTATTTTGTCATACCTCCTTAACACCCTTCTAGACTCAACCACCTTTCTTAGGATTAGGAATTGGTCTATGGAGGGTAAGACAACCATTTCACACTACTATTTCAAGATGCACATCTTCAAGTACAAGAATCACATGTAGCATATTTGTGATTGCATTTAACCTACTATAGTGAAGGCCATCATAGGTGTTCCCATGCCTAGGATCCACCCCCTCATCAAGAGATATGTTGAAATGATAGGTGATGTATGGTATTATCTTGATTTTATAGTTATTAGGATAGAAGGAATCATGACTCAACCTTACAAACTACTAGTGTATGTTCCAAATAAGCTTATAGAGTAGGAAATTGCTTCTTATCTCATCCATGGCATTGAGAGGACTTCTAAATTAAAAAAGGAAGGGCTTAATCCACCCCTTCCCCTTGAATATTGGGAAAACCATAATAAAGGACTAGAAATAGGTAGAGGTTATAACCACACACAAGGATTTATTTGTCTTCCAACTATATTAACTCTAGATGTAAGATGCAAAAAATGTAGTTGGTGACCATCTGAGAGATAAGAAGCTCTCAAAGCCAAAATATACACATCAAATTAGTGTCCATGACACCATATATATATGAGGTAAGAACTATGAAGAGGTATTTGCCATTATCTAAGGCCATAACATTAAGCTCAAACATAGATTGGTCAAGGAGAAAAAGCCATCTAGGGAAATATGGTAAATGTACCCATCACAATATCATCAACTACCTAGACCATATGGAACAAACTATGAGCCACCTCATATAAAATAGGCATAACCCCAACAATAGGATGATAAAATTTAGGGTGATCAAGACAAAGGAAAATAGAAGGCTAGAGAGATAAGATTAGAAGAAAGACCTAGAGAAGGGCCATTACCTTCAGCCATGCCATAGAGGCCACCTTCTCTATTATAAGACATTGACATGATAGCCTTGGAACTAGAAGAGACACTTGAGGGTACCCTCAAGGAACTTGGAAAGTCCTATGGCTTAGGTAGAGAGGAGGATCCTTTAGATGAAATAATAGAAAAGGAGTTAATTCCCATATCACCTCAAGAGAAGAGGTATGTAAACTTATCTTTGGTCCCACTGAGACCAAGAAAGAATCCTAGATTGACCTTCATTCATCCCACTTATGAAATCAATCTCTTTAGTGATGAATTTCCAATCTGTGGACCAATCATTCTTGACTAGTTCATCTATGGAAAATTACAAAATATCCCCTCTTTTTCTCATTCTCTATCCATGACAAGTGTCACCAATGTGGGAATACAAGATGATATGAAGCCTTGGATAAGGGATATAATTAAAGATCAAGAAGAAAGAATAATTTTAGATGTTGAAAGGCCATAAGGTAAGAAGATAAATACTCTAAGATCATTTACTATCTCAAGTTTGGAGGTCCCAAAACCTCCCTAATTCAATGAAACAATTAGTATTTTCCCTTTTAACCCTGAGATAGTTAGGTTAGAAAGAATAACAATCAAGATATCTATGGTTGGGACAAAATAATTCAGCTTTTAGAAGGTGAAACCATTTTTAGGACTAACTCTAATGGGTGGCCAATAACATAGAGAGGCTACAATTTAAAAGGAGGATGTGGAAAGTTTAATTGAATCCCATTTAGCACAAGCTAAAGTTGGAGTCTAGGGTATGAAGCAAAGGATCTAGAACTTGGAAAGAGAAAGAAAATTTAGAAAAATAGGAATTTTTATCAATGCTAGATACAATAATCAAGTTGTTTGACAAGTTATTCTATGGTATGTTTGAGGCACTTAAGTCAATGAAATTAAGGCAAGTCGTATTATAAGAACAATGTGAACTAGCCAAAATCTTAATCATCTAGTGACAAGTCTTTGAATATAAAATATCTCAACTCCTTAACATTCAAATAAATAATCAGGTCCCAAACTTGAATAGCATCAATTTGAGGCATTTGAGCATAATTTTGGGAATTATGATTGAAAAGGTATATATTTTGAGTACATGGCAAAATAATATGGAAAGGGTCCTAATGGAAGACAAGGAACTGATTTCAAGAATTGAATAACTTTTTGGGACCATGCTTATAGAACCTTCACAACCTAATTCCCTTGGAATCATTAGTGATGAGGAATTCAAGCATAAGGATACTTTGGTAACCTAAGAAATCAAAGGAAAAGATCAAGGCAAATTTGGGGGTGAAAAGAACAAAATCTTGCGCATGATACTCAATTTATGGGAAAGAGTAAATGAAGCTAGGAGTATAAAAGAAGCCATGGATAGAAATGACAAATAATATTATGATCTATTGAATCAAGAGGAAGAATAGATATTGAAGCCTACTCTAGAACTAGACTTAATTGATGAACAACATGAGAGAGCCATGAGCATCCTCTAGTAGCGATAGCAAGAGGATCCACCATCAAATTAAGCATATTCTATTTTGTAAAAGTTTTTAGCATTTTGAAATAGAATATCCCATTATAAAGGCATATGATACTTTTTTAGCATACTTTCCTCTAGGTTAGTATAATTTGGAAAAGTACATGTATTTTAGAAATTGTAAGGACAATTATCCCTATCTTTGTACACCTATATTTTCTAACTAATTGGTATATTGCCTAATCTTCCTATAAAGGCACGTATGGTCATTATAAATAAAATAGAGTTTTTTGAGAAAATTTTCTATACTTGAATCAATTAATAAGATCAAGTAATTATGCAAGGATAGTCCATTTTTTATGTGTTAATTGTTAATATGTCTTTTCTCTCAATTGTTAGTAGATGTCTTAAATTTGAATAATGTATTTGATTCTAAATAACATTCTTTAATCATAGTGTTTCTGATTTATGCCTAGGCTAGATTAGTTGAAATATCTTAGGTTCTACATCATTTCATTTTACTCTATATTCACATGTGCAATGGCTATTTTATTATAGTGGTAGATCCCTGAAGTAGACCTAGTTCTTACTTTTGATTCTTAAATGTTTTCCTTTTAAGTTGGCCTGATATATAGTGAGATTTGAGCTTAGGCTATGTTTCACTATATATTTTTTAAATGCATATTTAGTTTCCATTGATACTTTTTCATAATGTTTACGACTAAAATTATCAATCACTTTTTTCTTGTCTTCCCTACCCTACTCTTTTCTCTTTTGTTTACATCATGATCACTTTAGTTTTATCCACATTATAAATATCCATTTAGATTAGTTTATAGCTTAAAGTAGGAATGTAACTCACTAAGTATCAATAAGATCCATAAAGAACTAGTCAAGGTGGCTCCTAACCACCAAATTATATAAATATTATGGAATAAATATCTTACTCTACTGCTATTTCACCACAAGTAACCAGATTGTCAAAACCTATTACTCATGTTCTAAATTTCTTAAATTATAAAATGAGAAATGTTATTTAAACACTAAGAGCACATGTGGTAAATTTAGAAGCATCAATAGTGTGTAATGTTAAAAGACTCAAATTTATCAAGTAATGAACAAACCCTTTGTGTGTAATGATGTAGATGAGTCTAATTAGTCTTATGAACTTGTATAATGACTAACTCTGAATCCCCAAAGACTTCCAAACGCTTACTTTTTAGTTTTATAGCCTTTTAAAATCCCAAAAATAATGCTTTAAATTATACTATATTATTAGTGTTTTCAAAAAAAATTTAAGGCATAATGAAATATTTTACCTATAGGAAAAATCAGATAAATTCCAATACTATTACCTTGGAGAACAAGCTCTATAAAATTAAAGTGACCATAAAATGTTATTTTCAAATATTTCTTCATGTTAATTTTTTACATCTAAATTCAGCAATTCGTAAGTCTAAATTCTAGTTCTAATGTAAGAAATATTAGAAGAAGAAGGTGACTCAATATGTGTACTAGCAAAATCTTCCCTTTTTATGAAAGCAATTTCATTATTAACAATAACCCATGTTATATCTTTCCCAATAAAAGCCCCACTTGTTTTTGACCAATCTCTTCCTAATAACATTACATAATTACTAGGAATATCCAACACTTGCACATTATTCATGCACCTAATTCTTTCATCTTGTGTAATTTTAATGACTATGTCATAAAAGTTACCAAAAATCTTAGTTTGTCTAGAATCAAAACCAATAAGCTTCCTAGTATCTGATTCATAAGATATACCTAATTGATCTATAATGGATTTAGGCATAATATTCTTTAAGGTACCCGTATCTAAGATATAATTATGAATTATTTTGTTAACAATTTTAATTTTAACATAAAAAGGAGGAATGTAATCAGTAGGAAGGTCAAAATGTTGAGCATAAATATGTTCATTACTACATTCTTCTTGTAAGCATATATCAACTCTAGGATTTTAAACAACTTCACTGATCTTATTAAGCTACCCTAGAAGACTAGTTGCCTATAGTAATGAGAATCTAGCCTTAATTTTTGACAAATCATCAATTATGTTATAATTTTTAGTATCAAGTTGTATAAAATGTTTAGGATTATAATGTTGATATTAACTATTACTATATCCACATAAAAAATGAATATTTTGAGTAGCATTATCATTTTAAATATTAGCATTAGTAGTTAAAACTCTAGCTCTATCTTCTTGAATTCTTCTATTCAAATTCAAAATGTCTGATTGAGTTTCACATGTAAGATTTGAATACCAATCAATTTCAAATTCTACAATTTCTTCTTCTTGATTTATAACCTAAATGACTTGATAAAGATTTTTAGGATGATTATACCATGCATAACATGTTAGATTAAAATCATCATCAGCTTGATCATCCTCAATAACAATCCTAGGTTGAATAATAGGAGGTTATTTTCCTCTAAGTACCATGATTAAGAAGAAAAAAATAAAAACAAATTAGATTTCTAAACAAATCTCTCTAGTGGAGTTGCTAAATTTTTTGATGACAGAAATTGAACTGTCATCGAATTAACCCTTTCACCTATCATGAAGCTCAAGGTGGAATATAACTAGTCTAATCATGGGGTTCTAAAGGTTTAATAATGATCCTAAATATGTGAGGGGTTTTTTTATAATCTTTTGAAAATAATTAAGAAGTTATCAAATATAACATATTCCATTACAATATTTATAAATCTACTTTATCAAATCATGAATCAATTTAAATAAGAATCTACAATCTATTCTATCTAATAGAGAAAACCTATGAATTTGATAATCTCTTAAAGAATAAAAATCCAATTCAATATATATATATCTTGCTTGTTGATGTAATATTCTCCAAGTCAACCTCAAAAGATAAACTAGAAATATAAAGAAACATTTTTGAGAAAAGACAAATAAGGTATTCAATCAATTAAATATAAAACCAAATAAATTCAATAAAAACAACAAACAACTATTAGATAAACTAAATGAAATAAACATAGACTAACTCAGCTAGGAAAAGGATAAAAACTACCTGAAACAACTAAGTAACAAATCTAACTCTAAAACAGATGCAAGATAGAAAATTGAAATCAAAGAACTCATAATCAAATATATGTCTAATAACTTAAAACTATAATAGAAATAATAAGAAAAGTCTAATCAAAACTTGATCTATAAAACTATTTGATCTAAGAAAGATAATAAAATATTAATCTAAGAAAATAACTATGAACTAAAATAGAAATAAAACAAAAATCAAACTAAGAGACAAAAAAAGACTAAATTAAGAAAATCTGAAAGATGAACTATATTAAAATTAGAGTCAATATAAAGTACAATAAAGTTTTTGAGTCTCAAAAGAGAGTCATATTATCAAGAAAGAGTTATTTTATTGAGAAAAAGAAACATCTTTATTTAAAATAACTTGAACGATAACTTTACAATCAAAATAAATTAATGAAATGTCACAAAATAATGAAGTGTTCATCATTATTCAAGTTGAATACTTAGGATCTGTGTCTAAGACTACAAATATTAATCATCAAAAGAAGTTAAGCTTGGAAATATTTAGATAATCTATCATAAATGATAATGAAAAAATGGATATACATGTGTTTCCTAATCTATTGCTCAACTGTCAGATAAAGTACCATTGGGTCAATCTATAGAAGTTGTATTATCTCAAAAAAGTTTCATAGAAAGAAGAGAAATGAATGATTGTCTTCACAAAATTGTATAAGTCTTGAATACCTATTGTTTTTCTATCTTTAGATGAATCCTTGATCTCTTTTATACTTAAAACTTAGTTCAAAAGTAAGTTATAACTAACTTTAGTTAGTTATTAGTTTATGTTAACTAATTGACTTTAAAAGTTAATTAATTATTATAATTATTGGCTAAAGGAATATTTAATCAAGACTTAAAAAGTCTTATTTGATCAAGTTTTTAAATATAGATTAGGTACTAATATAAATGGGTAGGGACCCTCATCAAATAATAATATAATAGAATCCATGTTTCAACTATAAGATAGATAAATCAAGGATTAATAAAATTCTATTTATATTATACCATACTGCATGTCAAAATATAACTTAAACATATATATATTTATGTCAAAATAAATTCATTGTATCCCAAAATATTATCATGAAAAACTATCAAAATATAAAGTTAAAATATCTAACTAAAAGTGAAAAGATCTGTCATGTAAGAGTTTAACTAAAAATAAATTTTAACCTGTAGAGGTTCAATAATCATCTGAGTCAAAATGCTTCAATCACATGTTTATCTTGTGCATTAAGATACATATTATACTCCATATCTATAGAAGGAAACTATACCAACCTTACCCCAAAGTCACTTGTGCCATCATCAACCTCCAACTTGATTCTTTTCAATATTCTAACCTCCATAAGAGTATCAGGTTTAGTTTCACTTTCAATTATCTTTCCTACAATTATTTTTGTTATAGTGAAAGGTTGAATGTCCACTGTCTTTATTCTACCAACATAACCATGTATTCCCAAATTTAACCTTTTAGATCCCAATACAACTTCACTATGGGATGAATTTAGACCAATACCTTTACCTTTCATAATAGTCTCTCAATAAGAAGGTGAAGGTTCATATGAAGGGATAGCTAGATTTACATAGTTTTTGGCATAAATTATCTCAATTTCAAGCTGGGTGGCTTGATTAATAAGATTAACTTTAAGATTTGTTTGAATTATTTTATGGGAATGTATTAGAAGGTATTGTGGATTATTTTCTAAGTGGTGGGAATAATCACTCTATGAAGGGGTTCAGGATTCAAATCAATGACCATATAAACCTTTGTTTCCTCTATGACCTCTATTGACTAGATTAAAGGGAAAACTATTAAGAACATTCCAGAATTTAGGATCTAAAGCATTAAAATGTATAGACATCCTGGTACCCCTATTAAATCTAGGACCAAATCTTCTATCATGAAAAGCACCCCTAGGATTAGGATTAGGATTAGGCTGATTAATAGTACTACCAAAATTATTTCCCCAACCCCTACCTTCACTGATTCTAGTAGAACCTGACTGATCCCATCAAGACATTTTGAAACAATCTAAAATAAACTCAAAATTTTAAGACTACAAATCAACAAGAGTTCAAAAATATGAGATTGAATATCCAACACATAATCACCTCTCAACAAACTAAACTAAATTGACTTTGTAAACTAAAAAAAAGCCTACTATGTTAGATACTAATTGAGTCCCAAATAACATCATAATTTCATTTCAAAATATATCAATGGAATTTTCATCTTTGTCAAACCAATTATAAATAAAAATATGACATTACTCCATTGACCCATCAATAAATATCACAATTCTAATGCTTAATTATATCTTTTAAACCAAATGAGCCTTCAAAATTTATACTAACATCATTTTATTCTAATAATTTTCACGAATTTCCAATCAAATATAAATTGAACCATTCAAAATTTGTAGGTACATGATTTCTAGCATAATGAAAACACCAAAATATATTTGAGATGGATTTTATTTGTTCTCAAAATGTAAACCTTGTATAATTTCAACTGATAAGTTTTTAAATTCATCAAGGGAATACAAATTCAATGTCTATTCTCAAAATAAAACCAAAAACTTCAATGCTGAGATGTATATCTAATAGAAACCTCATCTTGAATCTAAGTTCTCAAAAATAACTCTTATAAGACTAGCAGGTAAACTCATAACTTCAAGACTATCCATATATATATTTTTCTAGCATATCTTTTACATAATATCTGACCATATTCAAACCAATTTATATCTTTTTCAAACAAGCCAAAACTATCTCTAAGAAACTAATATTGCATTTCTTGAAAACAATCAAAATATCATAAAACAAAATCCTTTAAAAATTTCAAAAATAAAACAAATGGCATATAAAATAGATGACATATGGATAAATATTCAGAGTAAAATCCTTATTCATGTTACATGAATACCCTACTACAGATGTGTATTATAACTCATTTAATACTTTGGGTGTATGTACTGACCAATCCATATGCTTTTCAAAACACATGCAAAATTTCACACATCTTTTATTCGGAAATAATGATATCATCTTCCATGCATGTAAATTCATAAAAATTAAATTAAAGTGCATGCACATGCAAATAAATGGACCAATCTATTCACATCGTAGAGAACAAAATCCCTTTATTCACAAAATTTTTAAATAATCATCTTGACTATCTTGATAGGATCTTCTCATAAAACAAATGGAAAATGTAAGGACTTGGATTTCAAGAAAATATGTCCATAATCTTTCAAATTTTGATAGAACTTAGAGAAGACACCAACCAAAACTTTTTCATAGTTCATATCAAAAAGTCTAATACTTCTCATTTTTTAAATATGGTTCCAATATTCTAATTATACACATAGAAAGAAATAGAATCTATATCCATAAGATTCGAACAAACCCACTAACTAGATGCTTTATAAATAATGATAGAATCTCAAAATATTTTCAAAAGAGTGATGACCTAGAAAAATGAAAAATCAATTATTCAAAGAAATATGTCCCTGATTCTTTCATTCAATAACTTTAAAATAAACCCTTGAAATGAACATAACTTATAAAACACCAATAGTGTGTATTAAATTCTATGCACTTCCTATTTTGAAAATTAGATGTCAAATCACACAACTTTTTATTCTTTCATAGACCAGAAATATATCAAAACCAAAACTTGTTCATCATCAATATTTACGCATGAAGTCTTTGAAGTATGAAATTCATTTACTTTATCAAACATCCATGCATAGAATAGACCATTAACCTTTTAAAACTTTAAAGTGCATACCGACAGCTTATAGAGTCATCTTATCTAGCTCATATTTCATTAAAAACCCACTGAAAACTAACTCAAAATTTCCATGAATGCCGATGTAGACTAAACTTTATTTTCATGAAACTTTATTTCCATGGATGCAATAGGGTATGACATTAAACTTTAGACCCTGATACTTATTTGATACTTTCATGAGTGACTGAGTCAAGACATAAACCAACTTAGTATGCTAATAATTTAAATGTATATTGGATGATAAAATCAAACTAAATATTTAATTATATCTACATATCAACGGAACTTCCATAAAGAAATACTTTCTTTTTCAACTTATTATTATCAAAACTATGATAATCATCATGAATACCCAATATCTGCTCTGAATCAAGAATCATAGTCCTCAATATGTCAAATTGTTCAAATGATCAAATTGAAATAATAACCCAAATAATAATGACAATGCATACTCAATAAAATCCAATATATGTACTACCAATTTTGATAACACTCCCAATTGAAAATTATCTCAAAATCTACTTTGACTATAAATCGAGATAATTGATCACATTTACAAATATATATATGCATATTTTATTCATTAATCCACCATGATTTTTGAAACCACTTAGAAATATAAACATGAATTCATCAACAAGTTATTATCTTTTCATAATAAAAAATATGTATCTAAAAATACTATTAATTGATTGGGTCCCCGATATAGTTTTATATTTCATGACTGGGTCATCTTTATGGTAGAAAGTATTAAATTTGATAATTTTAGGGTGTATGGAAAATAAACATAACATAAGGTTCAAAAAATGTATGTTCTTATTCATCCTTATAGAGGGAGGTGATTAAACAATCATTGATAGGAAGGAAAAGATCTATGATGGAGGAAGGTAGGGGAGATGATATGATGAGGTAAATGAGTGGTAATAGGGCAACATAGTTTTCATAGGGGATCCTAAGAGACCCAATTTTAACATCAAATAAAATATTCTCAAGATAAAAAAATATATCACTATGACTAAATATAATATATGCATCCAAAGTAGGATCAGATTCATTTTGACAATCTTATATAGATAAAGCTTGCAAGAACTCTATTATGACTTCATCATCCTGATTGGGATCAAAAGATATGCTTGGTGATATATTAGAATTATCTATATTAGGAGTATCATAAAAAAGACAATAATTATCAATATATACTATAAAATCAATGAGGGATGATGCTTCTGATGAGGAATCTGATTCAGATATAGGTTTTGAATATGATCTTGATGTAGATAATACTTTTGACACTAACTTTGGTGTTCAAGATGTAATGTTTCTAGTAGAAGAATGATTTTTCATGATTGACCTCTCAACAAGGGGTATCTAATGTTATTGGTGAGAGGGGAAGGGTGGAGGATTGATGGTTTTGATAAAGATAGGCCCTTGGAAGGGATTATGGGATATAAGAAGACTAGGCTCATGGATAATAAAATCAGATTCAATGGGGGGACCATGGAGGATGGGTGTGGTGTCTTGACCTCAGATTATAAGGGGAAGGGTTTAATTATGATTTGGAATGGAATATTTTTGTTTCTCTTCTTATTCACCTAGGGATATAGACTCATCTAGTTTCTCATTGATTACTATGTCACCATTGTCACTAAGGTCTTAGACATAATCTTAGAAATTATGACATTGATTAGTGGCATACCCCCAAGTTTAGTGATATGCATAATATTGATTATCTTTATACCCATATGGATTAAGATTAATTCTATAAGGATGTTATATGGGGGGATAGACCATCATGTTTTCAGTGACTAGTTATTTTACAAGGGCTTCCAAGGACATAAGAAGTGGAGTATAAGGGCCAACTTCACTTTGTTAGCTAAACGTGGAAGCATTGGTCTTTTGATAACATGGTTGTTGACATGAATTAGTGGGTGATCTAATAATAGATGAGGTGGAAAATATTGGCTTCCATTTACTACTATGAGAATGGGTAGTCAATGATTTATGACTTGTGGATGGAGGATTTGTATGGGATTCACATGAAGGGGTTTGGATGAGGGAAACAATGAGTTAAATGGGATTAACACCTTTAGGAAGTAGAACACCCATCATAATAAACCAAAATAGGATCTCATCCTTATGATTAGATATGTATTGGTTAATGAAGGTGGGGTCTACCTTCATGATGGTATAGGATGAAGAGGGATGATGAAAATAGGTCTCTTGAACAAAAAGAGGTCCAATGATGAAGCTAGTTTGATTAGGTAATGATGGATGGATAAATGGGTATTATAGATTGATACTATCAAAGTGATAAGATACTATAAAATTTTTGAATAGGTATGAGACCTAGCCAAGTGATGAGTGATAGTGGACTTAGGATGATAAGATATTATAGCTCATGCTTTGGATGAATTTTTCTCAAGATGAGATAGGGTAGGATTATGTGATAAAGGTGATAGAGCATGGATAAAGATGAGTATGATAGGTGATTATTAAGTGATGAGGGGCAATTTAATTGAGAGGGGGATGGTTTGGACATGTATGTGACCTAAAATTCCAACCAGGACAATATAGGATGAGATTAGACTAGATGGGTGATGAGGTGACTAGGATAAGGTAAGGTCAAGACAAAAGGCTGATTAAGTCAAGATGTGGACTTAGGATAAGATGTGGATGATAAGACAAGATGTGATTAGGATATGTAGGTGATGGGAGGGATGATAAATTATTGGTGGATATGGTTAGACTAAGATGAGAGTAAGGCAAGGATAATATGTACAAGATGATGTCAAAGATGTACAAGGAAAGATGTTGGTGATGGGGGTGTGACTACTGATGAGTGATTATAGTGATAAGATGGGATAAAGGGATATATAATAATAAGTACAAGAGGGAAAGATATGGATATATAAGATAATGGTTAGGATATGGAAGTCATGTGATGAGGATGACTAGACTAAAGTGGGATGAACACAAGATGAGATGGGATAAGATAAAAAATATATACAAAGATAATATGTATAATGGGATGATGATAAGGATGATATGTATACAATGATAATGATAAGGTAATAATATATAAAATGAGTTTTTAAAATACCTACATAGGTGTATAGGTTTGGGTTAAAAGGTTGACTTAGCTCATAAAAATCATGGGTCTAACACAACACTCAAACAACATGCAAAATCACAAATCTTAAACTGATAAAGGTGGGTAACTTGATGTTCACACCATCTAAAATATTCATGGGTGAATTTGTAGGCTAGTGACCCATTATATAGTCTACTAAACCCTCTTGACCCCTCTTGCACATGATGGCTACTTTAAAGTTGATACTGACTCCTACATTGGTATACCTATTACAACCAAAAACTCTTAATCTAGGTATACACAGGGGTTTCTAAGTGCATCCCCTATATATATTAAGGTATAACAGGGCTCAAGTATATATAGGATTTTATCTAATCACCTTGTATCTTGTAGCTTAAATTCCCCTCATTCCATATAACCCTTTATGTGAGATTCCACTTTGGCATCGATAGCTATCCTAATTTTTAGACTCTGCCAAAACATAGAGTTTGGACTAGTTAGTGGTGGTGAAAACCATGGTCACTAAAATCCTAGAAATAAATAATAAAGAGGGTTTATAGGTGGATTTTGATCCTCCAATAATTTCCATAAGAATGTAAGGAAGAGAGCATACATCGATCATAGCCCTTGGAATATAAATAAGTAGTCAAAAAGATTAATTAACTGATTACATTATGATGTGTGATATTTACAAGATGATAAAATAAACATAAAGATCAAGGGGACATAGACAAGACAAGATTACAAAGATGACTAAAATGATTTAAAATGATTTTTAAAGTGCCTAAAAGGAGTCTTTGATAGGCAACCTATAAGCACATGATTAGTACTTGGAATGGCACTCATAAGGAGGTAACCTATAAGATAAATGATGTTAGACTAAAAAAATGACCTGCAAGATAATATGTTAGACAAAACAAAATAGTTTCTAGGTTCACCTTTGTAAGAAACAAGACATTAGTCTAATATTCCCTAAGAAAAACACCCTAAAAATTGTGATTTGGCTTTATAATTTATTTAGAGTGAGCAGGACATGACACGGGGTTGTAGGGGAATTAAACCTTAATGGGGACAAGGGGAAATGCCCCTTATGGGGTTAAAGGGTAGATCCCCTTATAGGTTCAAAGGGCAGTACCCCAAGCATGATCCCTATCATGGTACATGATGGGGTTAAGGGGTGGAGCCCCCCATGCCAAAGGTAATTTGGTCTTTGTAGGAGGTCCAAAATGACTCAAAATTCACTAAAAAAAAATCCTAAAAATGCATTTAAAAGGGAAAAATCTAGTGCAAAATCACAACTACATAGTGTAAAATCACAACCATAAAGTGAAAAAATACAATTCTAAGACAAAATCACTGATTATGAGTTATGATTTTGAAATGGTTAGATAGTCATGATTATTACCCTAAAAACTATGATTGTTAAGCAAAGCCATGATTTAAAATGAAAAGATCACTATTTGATGAAAATCAAGACTTGCAATTTTGTGATAAAGTACAAAACCTTAGAATTTTTAACTCTTGACTCAAATAGATACCTATGCAAGTTATGATAGATTATTTAGATGTACAAAAATGGTTATTTAAAGATGATTAAATATTGATTACTATATATCAAATGGATACTTATTTTTAAAAAATTGATCCCAAAATTTTGATTAACTAGATGAATAGAAGATGTTTTATATCAAATTCTATCATAAGTCTACCTTATTAAATTTCAAAGATAACCTACAAATAGAACTGAAATAAAAATTACCAATTTGTAAAACCATGAATTAGACTACAATGTCACTATTTCATAGATCAATATCGCTATTTTGAAAACTTCAAAACCTATGGTTTTTTAATAGAATGAAAAGGATTAAGGTCAGTGGTGTTTGTTTTGCCTATAGATGATATCGTAATCTTGCCTTCCTCCTGATGACCTTGAAAATCACATAGATAAACCACATAAGGATATATTATAATTAAAGAAAGTGGTTAGAAAAATAAAAAACCATTTAGAGGAAAATAAAAAGACAAAAGGGGATTATTATGCATGAATAGATGGCGATGTGTCCCTTATAAAAATAGAGAATATTAAAGAGCTATAGGCTAGGAGATAGGAATCAATCTATTAGTGGTTTATCAAAATTGAAAAAACCACAACTCTCATCATCAAAACCACTTTTACCAAGGTGAGACTATGACTATTGAAGTCATGATTTTGTGACTTGGGGATGATTCCCTTGATTCTAGATTTAATCATTTTTCCTATACATAAAGAATAAGAACCCTAAAAACACATAAGAACACTCGAAAAAATCACACAAGGGTTAGGCAAATTAGATAACTTAACATATAAACAAGTGACTTTATGTTTACCCCCAAAACCTATAAAACTACAAGTCAACAATGCAAAACCATGACTTATATGGAAAAACCACAATTCATGAAGTTTTAATTTTACAATAATCATACAAATAGACCAATAATAGTTAGACAAAATTTCTACTTGTTAGATAAAATCATGACTCTCTATGAAAAGTCACAACTTTTGATCTAAATTATTGTCATAAGGCCAAAAGATATCACAATCATGAAAATGGTTAGTGGTCATGTC
The DNA here is from genome assembly GCA_037957365.1 of Torreya grandis. Lineage (NCBI taxonomy): Eukaryota > Viridiplantae > Streptophyta > Pinopsida > Cupressales > Taxaceae > Torreya > Torreya grandis. The sequence goes on along the minus strand of JARHVA010000199.1, from coordinate 4,162,582 downwards.
TGGTGGTTAAGATAATATCACAACTTATAGGAAATAGGAAAAAACCATGATTACAAAGTCAATAATACCAATGTAATGTTATATATTTCACGTATGCACATAAAAACTCCCAAAAATGCAAGATTTTTCTTCTTCCATTTGATCTTGCAGGCTACCAAAAGGATTTATAATAGACAAAATGGTTAAATTGGGAGTAAGGTCCCACCATGGTCACCAAAATGTATTATTATTTTTGTGTTTTATATATTAAACAATCTAATTTAATCACTCAAGAATCAAACTACTAAGTAAAGTCTAGAGCCATTAAAAACCAAATGCAATGGATAAAATCATAATTGAAACTAGAATTATGATCTTAAAGATAAATACTCTAAACCATGATCAAACATATGAAATAAAATAATAACATTTATATTGATTACCTTAAACTCATATTTTGGACATGGATTCTTGATAAAGGATGGTGGATGCTTGATTATGGACTTCTACGATTATTAATTAATTTGACATGGATTTTCTATGAATTCCTAAGATGCAATCCTATGGAGGAAGAGTTGTTTAAATATATTTTGGATGGAGAGATCAATGGTGGAGATTCAAAATTGTTTAAGGGATTTTTAGGGTGGAGAATTAAAAAGAATTTAAAATTCCTTAGAAGCCTCTATATTTAGAGGCTTCTAGAGGGGAAGGGTGAGAATAGAGAGGATTTTAGAATTGGATAATAAAATAATATTTATTAGGGGTTAATGATGATTAGATTCAAGGATTAGATAGGTATTAGATAAGTGATTAGGGACTAGGGGTGTAGGAAGGCCTAGGCATAGGCTAGTAGGTGGGTCATTAGGAATATAAAATTCCCAAATAATAGATAAGTAGGATTAGGATGTGGATAATGGGTATTTAGAAGAATAAATGATGAGATGGGATAGAATAAGGTTAGTAAATGAAGGGGGATAAAGTGTAATTTTAGATAAATTATTAAGAAGGATAAATTAGTGGGATAAAATGGGATAAATGAGATTAGCAAAATTAGTGTTGACTAATAAGAATATTAGTGACGATAATGTAGGCAAGTTAATTTATATGCATATAGAATTAAATATTATTACATTAATTTGTACCCTTGGAGAGATTTATTCAAGCTCCCTCTGACTAAGCCATAATATTGGGATAAACCCAGGCTATGGGTAACCTATGATGGGGTTGAACCTCTAGATAAGCTTGACTTCCTCTTGATGGATCACTTAAACTAATGTTATTATAGGTAAAAGGGTTAGAAAGGTGGAAAGGGTTCCTAATAAAGCTAAAATGTGATGCAACAAATAAAAAAGGGAAATTCCCATAATCTTGAACCCAAACTATATATGTAGAAGACAATTTTAGCTCACACAACCTCTCAATCTATCTAAATGTATAAGTATTTCATGGAATAGGTTTAGGTAGAACACAAATATAGACTTGTAAATATATTGAAAACACCCTAAAGGAGGTCAAAAATGACGACAATGGATGAGGAATATTATCCTTCACTATGCCATCATGCAAAACTCACTCAACACAGATCCAATGTAAGAGATAGGTTAAGAATTTTTTTTATTACATCAAGAGGTAGTTCTTACAAATTCTTGATAGGGTTTAGCCTAATCAAGATGAGAATATTTTACAATATCTCAGAGAGTCCCTTACTCTTCAAGATCAAAGAGTCCTTGTGAGAATCCAAAATGTGTGTGTGTGTGTGTGTGTGTGTGTGTGTGTGAGAGAGAGAGAGAGAGAGAGAGAGGAGAGAGAGAGAGAGAGAGAGAGAGAGAGAGAGAGAGAGAGAGAGAGAGAGAGAGAGAGAGAGAGAGAGAGAGAGAGAGAGAGAGAGAGAGAGAGAGAGAGAGAGAGAAAGATTAAAAATGAGAAAGAATGGGATGATATAGGATAAAGGGGGAGAGAAGAGGGAGAATTAGTAAAAAAATCAATAATTGAGATCTAATCACTTAGATGGAGTCCTAACCACCTTTTTTTAATTATCCACCACCTTTTGAGGTAATAAGATTACACCTTCCTCAACAACCTAGTCTAGATTTTCCATAATAACCTTCAAACTTTTCTCATTGGCTGAGAGATTCACTATAAGAAAAGGGTTTGTTTTGAATGATGAGTCATGACTAAGAATTTTATAGAAAATTCATGACTAAGGCTATTAGAGAAAATATCTTTTTGGTTTTAAATAGTATTGAATGCTCTGACTACTTCTCTAATCACTAGATCTCCTTGCTCTAATCTTCTACACTACTTCCCACTTGATTTAATTTGAAAGATAAATCCCTCACATCTTTGTACCTAATAGATTCATTACCATGTCTACTTTGGGTAGTTGTTTTTCAAAGCCATGACTATGTCAAAGGATGAGACAATCATTTCATTAATAAAAAAATCTACCCTTATTTCAAACATGACCATAGGTTTACTAAAAATGAAAACCAATCCCATTTATTGGTTTTCCTATAATTGATATTTTCAATGGAGATACATAGTTTATTTGATCTCATTTCAATAGCTAGATGCCCATATTTGATCTCTATTAGGCTTAAAAGACCTATTTTTTCCTCTAAGCATTTTGGAAGCCAATGATTTATGTATACAATGTTGAAAACACAATAAACTTGAGTCTACATACTTTGGATCCTTCAATACAGGTCTTGACTAAGCTTCAATAGTGTATTTTGAAATATTTGCCTTGGTTCAACCTTAGGTCACATTTTCTCTCCATTGAAGTCCCTTATCTTTTAAATTTTGAAACAACCATAAATCTTGATCTAGGCCTCTCAATTTTTGCCACTTATCAGCTCTTCATTCATTCTAGAAATTCACTATCAGTCCTAAATGGTTCCTACACTTATGCCACATGACAGCCTCATATTTATGCTCAAGAATATTGACTCTTTGACCTTATGCACACTATCAATCTACATTTACATAGCTTGCACATGAGCCATTGATATTACACCTTTATAATATGCTTGTGACACTTGGTAACTTCTCATTAACTCCTAGGATCTGCTAACTTGTTGACCACTGCTTGTCATTGATCTACTTTAGTATGATTAAATATGCATCATTTATCTATTTGAGACCATTATCCTTATCAGTTGATGTGCACTGTTAGATTTGATCTGAGCTTCCATGATCCTGACAATTATTAGCTATGTGTTTATCCTTGGAAAATTTGAATTTAAATGGCTATTTGTTGTATCTTTAATTTGATGTCCCCATGTCATTTCATCCTACAAATCTATATTTAAAGGATTATATCTTGAGATAGCAAGCTCATCAAGATACCAAATTTATATAAGATTATATATGCATAAAATACATCTTGTCCATACAATATTTTAGCCTAAGATGCTTTCTAAGTGAAATTATTAAATGTATAATCAAGTTGATCCATTTATTTTTGTGTGATGTGCCATGATGGTTTGGCCTCTCTAAACTCATGCTTGAACTTTCAAGGCTCAAAATGAATTTTTGAGACTTGTGAAATCTACTTTATATCTATGAAGATCACTATGAGGAAATATAATAATCCTTTCTATCCATGAAAAATATTGGTATGTGGGCCAAAATTATCTAACATTTTTAGAAACTCAATTGGGAAGCATGTCTACTATGCTTAAGAATCTAGACCATTTGTCTTGACTAGTCCATTGGGAATAGAGTTTTCTCTCTGGTTCAACATATTAATCTAAAGTTGAAAACTAGATACAAACCTCTAGATAACTCTTCTTGAAGCAAAAAGGACAAAAAAAAAAAAAAAAACAACAAATGCAAGTGCATGTAGGCACTCAGAGAAAATAAAAAATAGAAAAACTACAAACAAATGTGCATATAAACACTTATTGACATGGAAACACATAACTAAATTAAATGTGCTCAAATAAATTAGAGGAAAGAATAGAAAACTACTATAATATTATAAATTATTATATAAAAATTTACAACAACCTCCTTCGTAGGTCAAATGGGAAACTCTTAGTATCATTCACTTGTAATAAACCAAGATGAAAAATACCTTACTTTGGAGGTAAAAAAAATGTTCAACCAAAGATCTTGATGGCTAATCCTTTTTATGTGCTCTCTAATGGATGAAATAGAACAAAAATGTCTCCAATGTAGACATATTAGTCCAAGTCTTCCAAGATTGGTTCATGTTAGACTGTAGGAGCACTTTTTTTATGGTGTTCATCACCCTTGAGAAAGCCTTGCATGAGAACTTCATTTAGAATCTTGGGAGAAAATGTTCTTGGCTCACTTGGTTCTTCAAAAAGACCATATCCTTTCCCCTTGTCATTATGAAAATTAGGACTGATCATGCTTAAATAATCATGATCATAGGTTCTTAGAAGAAGGACATGTCTCTTAGCCTCCTCAAATTCTTTGGTTATGGCATTAAACTGATGTAATAAGTCTTCAAGTTCTTCACTAGTATGTTTCTTAAATTGGATCTCTTGAGAATTTGAGATGTCTCTTTCATAAAACTCACTCAATATTTTATCTTGATCTTAAAATGTAAATGAGGGTTGAATTAACCATCCAAGATCTAAAATATCACACCTATCTTACTCAATCTTTGATCTAATTTCTTCTATCTCTAACATATCCAGGTTATCCTATAATAACACCTCATATTGAAGTGGAAAAACCTCAAGCATCTAATTATGATCTTCTTCTTCATCTATGTATAATGGACCTTTAGTAGTCCATTCAAGGTTTGCTTTATGTTTAGCTTGAGGATTATATTCTTGAGGCAAGTTTGAAACATTAAGCTACTCCATTTCACTCAAGAAATCCAAGAACAAATGCTACCATTGATCTTCTAAATCACTTGAGCTACCCTTTACCTCCATAATAGGCTCATGAAGGTTTTCCTCTTGTTTCTCATCGAATTCCTATAACTTGACATCTAAAACATGTTCCTCCATATAAAGTGGGTTGCTTATCATGATCTCCTTTTCATAGACACTTGAATTATCCTCTTATGGCTCACTTATGATTTAAATCTCTTCCTTTATCCTTTATAAAATATTCTCTTTATCTAAGAGGGAGATGGTGGGAGGGTGAATAAGTTTACCTTGATTGTAACGTAGGATAGTGTCCTAGCTAGGTACCTTGTAGGGTCTCTTTATTGTCTCTTGAGGAACTAACTCAACTAACACTTCATCTTTATTTATGCCTTTCTGAACTAATTTCCATGATGGAAATGAGGAATGAACATACACCTTTTCTTCCTTTTGAATGGTTATAGGAGAGGGTGGTCTCACAAGTGAGTGCATGACATAGCCAAAGTTGAATGTGTTAGAGAAGATACATGATGGAATGGCTTCATGATTTTGAGAGGGAATGGGCATAGGGGTAGGAGAGATAAAATTTATTGGCTTAGGTTTGACATAATCTTTCTCCCACTACTCAAACAAATTTTTACTGGATAATACCTAATTTTTCAATTCTTGTTTCTCAACTTGTGGATAGTCAACGTCCTCAATTAGTGCCCACACATTACACAAATCTTGAAATAATATCTTTATCCCCTCCATGCCATGAATATGTAATTATTGTCCAAGATTAACCCCCTAATTTATTTTCATGATTATTCTCCCTTGGTATAATATTGCCTCTCTAACTTTTGACAATGATGGACTTTGACAAGGTTGACTAAGGGGCTGATCAAGAACTCTTAAAGGATGAGCTTAAGGATTTTGGAGGGGAGAGGACACATAAGATTGATTCAATTGAGCCTATTTCTATTTATAATATATCAAAACATTGTATACATTCTAGATCATGCTTCTCATCATTACTATGTCCTCATTCTTACAAGATGACCATTTTTCACCCTCACAAACTAACCACTATTTTTGACTAACTAAAGAGCTCTCCTTTCCTCTTTTATAACATGGATAAGTATGATGAGAGAAAACTCTAAACCCCTAACAATCTCCCTTATAAATTCAATATAGATTGATAATGTTTACTTGACTCCTGACAAGGATGTAATAAGATAAACCTAGTCTTGAAAAGGAGAATTATAAGACTAATTTAAATGCAAAGGAGGATAACGTTGGTCATATGCAGGGGTGAGAGGAGGAAAAATGCCATGATAGGGATAATATGATGTTTGAGGACCACTTTTGGGGAGCACATAAACATTATTTTCTTAATAAGTGTGATGTTGAGGTAGAGAATAAACATACTAATCAAAATATGGTTGATTGTGCATGCCAAATTATGATGATTAGGAACTTAGTTAGAATATTTAAACTAGATGATAAATTCTTGGATTTGTCATTGATGTTTGAAAAATTTCCTCCAAAGGTTGATTGGATGAAGAGAACACCAAAAATGTTTACCAGTGAATAACATAGTAAGTCCCACCAGGTGTGTTAAGACTATTATGACATTAATTTTCACCCTTAAAGAGAGTTATTTGGGCTACCTTCAACTAAGCCATAATATTGTGATAACCCCAAACTTTGCGTAACCTATGATGGGGTTGAACCTTTGAATAAGGTTAGCTTCCTCTTGATGAATCACCTAAACTAATGTTACTATAGGGAAAAGGTTTAAAAATGGGTAAAAGGATCCTAAGAAAGCTAAAAGTATATTAAATAAATAAAAATGGGAAACTCCCATAAGCTTGAACCCATAATTGGTGTGTATAAGACAATGCTAATTCACACAACCTCTCAATCTAGCTCAATGTATAAGTATTTCATGGACTAGGTTTAGGCATAACATAAATCTAGACCTTTAAATAACTTGAAAACACCCTAAAGGATGTCATAAAGGAGGACAATGGACAAGGAAGATTATTGCAAGAGATAGGTAAAGAAAATATTTTATTGCATCAATAGGTAGTTCTTACAAATTTTTGATAGGGTTTATCCTAATAAAGATGACCATATTTTGGAATATCTTAGAGAGTCCCCTAATCTTCAAGATCAAAGAGTCCTTGTGATAATCCCAAATCAATCAAAGAGATTACAAATGATAAATAATGGTGTGATATGTGAGTAAGGGAGAGAGAAGAGGGAACATGAGTATAAACATCAATAAATGATATCCAATCACTTGGATGGAGTCCCAACTAACTTTCTTGAATTCTCCACCACCTTTTAAGTCAATAAGATTAAGCCTTCCTCAACAATCTAGCCTAAATTTATCCTAATAGCCTTCAAGATTTTATCATTGGCTGAGAGATCCACTAGAAGACAAGGGTTTGTTTTTCATGATGAGTCATGTCTAAGGCTATTGGAAAACTAATATTTTTGGTTATAAATAGTATTAAATGATTTTAATTCTTCTCTAACCATCATATTTATTTTATATGATATTCTACACTTCTTCCTACTTGCTTTTTCTATAAGGATAAAGCCCTCATATATTTGGACCTAACAGACCCATGACCATGTGTGCCTTGGGTGGTTGTTTGTTGTAACTACAATTGTATCAAAAGATGAGACACTCCTTTCATTAATAAAAAATCTACCCCTATTTTAAACCTAGCCATAAGTTTTTATAGATGAAAACCAATCCCATTTATTGGTTTTCCTATAGTTAATAATTATAATGGAGATGTACAGGTTATTTGATCTAATTTCAATAGTTAGCTACCCATATTTGATCTCTATTAGGCCTAGAAAGACTTCTTTTTCTTTTGAGAATTATGGAATCTAAGGAGTTATGTACATGACATTAAAAACATAAGAAAACTAAATCTACATGCTTTGGATCCTCCAGCATATGTCTTGACTGTGATTGAATGGCATCCTTTGAAATATTTTCCCTGGTTCAACCTTAGGTCACATTTTCTCTCCATTAAAGTCCCTTATCTTTCAAATTTTGACAATGACCATTGATCTTGATTTTAACCTCTTAATCTATGCCACTTTTTATATATTCATTCATTTTGGGGATCTATTATTCATCCTAGCTAGTTCTTGTGCTTGTGTCACATGGTAACCTTGTATTTGTCCTTAGGAGGATTGACTCTTTGAACTTATTCACATTATCAATCTACTTTTTCATGGCTTGAATGTGAGCCATTGATCTTATACCAATTTAAAATGATTCTAACACTTGGTAGCTTCTCATTAGTTATTAGGATATATTGAATTGTTGACCCTTTATCACCATTGATCTGCTTTGATATGATTAAATGTACATCATTGATCTATTCAGGCCCACTAGACTTATCAGTCAATACATTTCATTATATCTCATCTAAGCTTTAATTATATGTACACTTATTAGCTAATCATTCATATTTTAAATATTTAAATTCAAATTTCTATTTTTTTAATCTTTAACTTGATGTCCCCGCACATGTTTCACTCATCAAGTCTAACTTTAAAGTCTTATATCTTGAGATAGAAAGCTCATCAAGATACCAAAATTTTAGAGGATGATCTAGAAATGAAATAAATCATTTCCATGTAATATTTTGGATCAGGATTATTTCCAAGTGAGCTTATTAGATTTATAATCAAGCTAACACATTAATTTTTACATGATGTGCCATGATAGTCTAGTCTCTCCATACTTGTGCTTGAACTTGCAAGGCTTAAAATGAGTTTATGAGACATGTGAAACCTGATTTATGTCCATGAAGGTCATGATCACTATGAATAACTGTACTCATCCTTCCTATCCAAGAAAAATCTTGGTATTTAGGCTAAAATTGGAAAACAATAACTCCAAAAACACACTTCTTAGGATTGAGCCAACTTTTTATTCATGCAATCTTTCAAATATCCTTTGCAGTGTTACTAGATGATCAACCCTAATCTTGGATTTCCCTAGTATTTCATTGATGTAGTCTTTAATAATGTCATGAATCATATCATTAAACATGATGATCATGGCTCTTTGGTAAGTGGCCCTAGCATTTTTAAGACCAAATGGCATAACCTATTAATAGAACATTCCCCATAGTGTGGTGCATTTTATTTTATGTTAGTCTTTTAGTGTAATCTAGATCTAGTTTTACCCTAAAAGTACATCCATCAGTGAAATCATTTCATAACCCACTATGGAGTCAACTATCATGTCAATGTTTAATAGAGGAAAGTCATCCTTTGAATAGGCATTATTTATGTTTTTGAAATAAGTTCATATTATGATTCCTTCTAGCTTCTTGTCGATTGGTATAAAATTTGAGATCCATTATGAGTAGTTGATCGATTGAATAGATCCTTCTTCCAAGAGATTTTCCAACTCTTTCTTTACCAATATAATAATGTGAGGATTCATCTTACATAATTTTTATTTTATAGGTTTAGAATTAGGATATACCATAAGGTGGTCTACAACCAAGGTGGGGTACAAACCTAGCATGTCAGAATAGGCCCATGAAAATATATAAATAAACTCACTCAGTATGGTGGTAAAAACTTCATGTTCCTCCTCAATGAGGGACACACCTAATTTGATCCATTTTAGGTCATCTAGAATCCTAATGTTAAATTCCATAGTATATTCCACAAAAAGTGTTGAACCATCTTCCATAATGGTCAACAAAGATTTGAACTAGCCTGCAATGGCAAAGTCCTCTATTTGATCTAGATCTTCAAGTTCTCCTAGGCATGATGAATTAGAATCCCCTAATGGTAGGATGGCCATGTGATAAATAATATTGGGAACTATTAGATCATTTAATAAAAAGCCTATTTTTATTTAAAACTAAACTCAGACCCATAGGCAAGTTCATCATTAGTGGTCTCCTAAGCTATGTTTGAAGAAGGTTGAACACCCCCATATAATGATTGCTGAAATAAGTTTTCACCACTAGATTGACCTTTCTCTTTACTATTTCCCTAGCCCAAAAGTGCCTCAAAGAGGTTTTCACTTTGGGAAATTAATGTTTTACTTAATTTTTGTGGTTAAGGATGCTCACCCATTCTCCAAAATAGGGTTGAAGATCTAACTTGATTGAGAACCCTTATTTGTGGTCTCCCAATGAAACATTATATCTTAGGCCTAAAAAATCAAAGAAGGCCTCATTATTATAAAACCCATTGACCAACACTATTGACTCTTATTGGTCCTAGGATATTAGTTGAGGATATTATAAAAGAAGTGGGTTATGGTGAATATTTGGTCAAAGGGTATAAATGGCATTGGTATCAAACAAATTGGTATTAGCTAGGTCATCAAAAGGGATATGATCATACTCTACTTTGTTATCAACATTATTGTCACTAGTCATTGGTGTTAGAACATGAATAAGGTATATGGGGTCACCCCTAGGCAATTTAAATCCAAGGCCATATGTTCCTTTATACTGAGTGGTAGAAATTGTCTCAAGTGGACCCTATTGATTTAGCCTAAGGCCTCTCTTTCATAGGCATGCTTTTGCATGAATTTATTTAAAATGAGATACTTGGATTTTAGGTAATAGTTGGCCAAGTTGTCAATATACAACCAAAATTTATCATCTATAATCAAGTACTATTCTTGGCCAGTAGCTGATATGAAAATGATAGTTGTTGGACTATGTAGTTTACCTTTGCCTTTTTTTTGCCATTCCAAGCAAGGTAGTTTGGCTTTAGGTCTTCCATCAAACTTTGGGTTCTATGTAAGCTTAAAAATATGGAATGTGTCATGGGTTAAATATTCTCTTAGGCCATTAGCCAAGATGGTATAATGATTAGATATTTTAAGAGGTGGAATTTATAAAAATGAATCAAAGGTATCTAGGTTAATATAATTAGCCTCTCATGAATAAAAAATTATTTCTTTCCCCTTATCCTTCTTAATAATTAAATTCAATCTAAAATGGTAGTTATATTTTTGGTACTCGACATCCAAATGCTTACAATTTTTGTATGGCTACAAATCTCCATAGATAGTAACCTACATACCTGAAAGGGAGAACTTGATAGACTAATGCAATGTTGAAGGGATGGTATGAATTTAATGTATCCAAGGTCTTTCCAAAAGAATATTATATGATAAATCAAGGTTTAACACATGGCATAATATATCATAGGTAAAGGGTTGAATGATAACTAGCAATTTAATGGTGCCTTGTGATTCCTAATTTTTATTGCCATAAGCCTTGATGGTGATCATTTTTGACTAGATATCAGTTGTGGTGTACTAGATAAGCTTGATGAGCTTTAGAGACATGATATTTAAACTTGATCGATTATCTATGATGACATGTTTCACTTTGTGCCATGTTATGACAACTTTAATGTAAAATAGATTGTTTATAGAGGGCCAAGAGATAACATATCACTTTGGGCGAAGGTTAATTATTGGTCTAGGGTTAGATGTCTAACCAAATTTTGGAATATATCTAGAGATATGTCATTAGAAACTTGGGATTAGCCAAAGAAATTTGTCAAGATATTCTTATGGATGGTGGATGTATGCAACATATCTAAAATGGATATTTATGTAGGTGTTTTTTACAATTATTACACAATATTGAACATATTTTCTTGCATAATGTTAAATGTCTTGTTCTTAGCTAGAATGGTATGTTGGATGGGTGAATTGGAAGATGGTTATGGGCTTGGTATGATAATCTTCAACAACTGAGTTGTGATTTGAAAATCAAAATTAGATATAAGACCTTTGTTGCTAATAAATGATGGTGATGGGGGACCAAATAAGATAAGTCTTGATTAAAAGTGTACTTGTGAATGGTCATGGATCAATAATGAGTTATCAATATTAGGTCAAAAAATGATAATCCTTGATTATTGGTACAACTATATGCAGTCTCAAGTCAATGAAAGATCATTAGAATGGGTTGGTTGGTTTGAATTGATTAACATCAGTGTCATTTTATTGATATTTGGTCTCGGATTGATGGAGATGGTAGAAATGTGACCTCCTATAATATCTGCTACAACCTTGTTGTAGTCATGTTCTAGTACATGGTATGTGTTTTGATTGTTAGCATTGTTTTGGCCTTGGTTATATTCATTTGGCTGACATTGGTTCTCTTGTTGATTTTTTTAGTTCTATTGTAGTTGTTGATACTATTGTTGTTGTTAAGGCCTTTATTGCTATTGTTAATGATTGTTATGTTGTGGAAAGGGGTTTTAATAAATATCAAGGTTCTAATTGGATGTGGAAGCTCCATTATCCAATGTGATCTCCCCATTTTCCAACATATTTTTGATATAATGTTTATTTTTCACAAAACATCACAAATTATGCCCATTAACCCAATTATACTTGCATAATTCATTTTGTTGGTACCAATCTAGATAAGGAATGCCCTCATGATAGTGTTTTAGAATAGGCCAGCTAATAAGATTAGTAGTGTTGAGTTTGAAAAACATAGATTAATTGGGTTATCCAAGGTCACTAAATACATTATGAGTAGGCACAGTTCTCCTTGAAGGAGGGGTTTGTAAAGGTAAAAGTTGGTGCATTTGTTATGCTAGTCTAGGTTGCTACATTTGTTATGTTTACTGAAGAAGTTGGTAGTTAGGAGTAATTTTCATATGTGATATAGGATAAATATATATTTTTTTCATCATTTGGACATATTAAGACTCGATTACTCCATTTTTAACAACATTCTTGATGCGATTGAATGACTTTGAATTTTCATAATTATTGGCCTCTACTAGTTGTGGTGCTTACACTTGGATTTGGTTCTAATTTTTATTCTAGCCATTTCCTTATTTTTTAATTTGGTTATGATTTGACGAAGTAAGATTGATGATACCTTTGTTAATAAGGTATTTTTTTATCAATAAAGCTTTGCCAATAATTTTGTTGAAAGTGTGTGCACACTACAACTACATATGGTAAGATATCTTATTGTGCAAATTCTTGGTAAACATAGTGACTAATTGTTTATGTGGTAAACTATGGGTAAATTGGTTGTAAAGTGATCTACATCACTACAAATAACTTGAAAATATTTCACTAGCCTTCTATTTGTATTACATTAAATCTATTAACAAAATCTCATGCTCAAGATTATAGGAGAAGTGTTGCATAAACTTGTCTGAAAAGATCATCAAAATTAGAAACTTAATTTTTGGAAAATTTAAAAAATCACTCCAAAGCTAATTCTTCTAGACTCTTTGGGAAAAATATTAGGAGGTATATGTAATTATATCCCACTAATTGATAATCAACAAAGAATTCATTTAAGTAGGACTTGGGGTCTCTTTTCCCCTTGTATTTGTCAAACTTTGGTGGTTCGTACCCTAGAGGAAATGATATTTAAAAATACTCCATTTTGAATGTGTAGGAATGCATGTCATCCATCTTTAACTTCTTGGTTTGCTTCCCATCTTGTATGGATACAATTGCATCCTTCATTTGTTGTAGTTCTTGGGATAGGAAACCAGAGGGAATATTGGTTTAAGGTAGAGGTTGGGCAACTAAAGGTGGATTATTTTGACTGGCATATAGTAGAGGAATGAATTGTTTTATAATGTTATTTTGGATAGGAAATTGACTAAAAATATGCATGCATAGATTAGGGTGTGATTGTTGGAATTGCATGCATTATTGTGCAATATTCTAGTTAGAATTTTGTAAATGGGCCTGGTTTTTGGTAAATTGTGGCTGAGATGGAAGGATATGGTTGGGGGTGATGTAATATGCCTTTTCAAGTTGATTAAAGACATATTTTTAGCTATTCAAACCTTATTGATTAAGGGAAACTTGTGAACTAGGGCCTTGACATTAAGTTTGTGGCATGTTAGGAACAAAATGTAAATGTTGCATAAGTGGTACTTGTGGAACATTAGAACCTCTTGGTTGTATGAACCCTTGTTTGGAAGTAGATGCATGTTGAAGGTTTGGAATTTATCACTGACTAATACTCATACACTACTGATTATACATCATTTTTGATTATAATGGTATGTTATTCTACAATTGGAGAGGTATGTTCATCACTACTTAGTGAGATGAAACATTGGTTTCCCCTTTTTGAGGTGGTATAATGTTTTAACTTTTCTCAATTGGTATTTTGGATAGTGCCTATTATTTTGGAATATTAGTCATCACTTATTATGGTGGAGTAATATTATTCACATTTTATTGAGGCATGACACCAGCTATCTCTTGACTACTTAATGGGTTGTGTACTTGAAGAAGTAGTTGGTTAAGGGTTAGAGGTAGCTAGTTATGGTTGTGAAGTAGAATTTCCTTCACCATATATTTTTAAACCACACATGGTGTTAACTAAAGGAAATTTTTTTTGTGACTAGTTGTTTGTGTATTTACACCACTTTGGTCTAGATTGGATGATACTTGTGTATTGTCCACTATGTTTGGCTCACTATTCTATGTAGAAGTAGAAGATACTTATTTGATAGCTAGGGCATTGAACATTCTCCAATTTAATTGATTTGTGTGAATGGATCTATACCTTAATTTTATTGGCTTTTCATTTCAATTAAGACTCCCATAAAAGGAGATAGTTCAATAATAGGAGAATTTTACATGGTCATGTCATTGAAGTTACATACTAAATTTAGATAAATTTGGTATGCTATCTACATCTATATGAAGTGGTTCTCCATGAGTATTTTTATTGTGAAAATCATATGAGGGACCTGATATGGCATTGGTACTAGAGCTTGAGGATTGTTAGAAGAGGCATGCTCATTGTTTCGATTGTAAGGTATGTTGTAAGGCACTCTTACTAGACTTGTAAAGTTTTTTATGGGGAAAGTCTACTAGAAACTTAGCCCCTACCTCTATGGATATAATTAGTAATTTATTATTATTTGAATATAAGTGATGATCAAAGAAATAAGGGTCATAGGATGATGGAATTATAACAAATTATGTTTTTTTTAGACTTGTTATATAATTGAATGTATGCTAGCTAGATATTATGTCATTTGTTATTTCTCCTTCTCTGAGTATGAAGGTGTGTTGACCAAATAATGGGCCAAAATATCTTGGATTTTTCCCTTATTTGAGTATTGTAAGGTGAATAAGGATATATCTCACAAATGACATCATTTCCATAGGGGTTTTGAATAAAATATTCTTTTATGACCACATTAATACACATTGGATTTTACATGAAACCATTATGAGTATAGTGAGACATGTTTGAATCAATGGTAAATGTTTCATGACATGAAGGGTTAGAGCTATATAGACTCTAAAAAATAATGTCTAAAAAGATAAATAGTTCAAACTCTATCTAACATGGTCAAAGGATAGAGTTTTACCACCAAAAAGGTCTATGCAAAGACTTGGTATAAAATAACCTAACATCAAATGTCTAACATTAAATGTATCCCAAAAAAAGGTCAAGTTGATGAAATAAAATCATAATGCCAAACTCTAGGTTCAAAGTGTTCCAAACAAGTCTAATCTAGGAAAATAAAGGTTGCTAGGTATTTTGGCCAAATGCAACATCAAAATCTAGGCTCAAATAGGCATGTGCTTTGACTTTGGACAAAAAAACACAAAATATATAATTTAAACAAAAGGGGTATGAATTAATCTAAAAAATTTGAAACACTTTAGCATAGACTAAACATTTTATTTTAGACATGAACTTGTTCAATTTGGTATAAAGCATGAAATAAAAGGCACTTGGAGATAGACTATTTCTCCCACATTAAGGAATATACAATAGTTTTTCATATTGGGTAAATAATTAACCTATGTTTAACAATCTGAAAGATAAATATCAATTTCTAAGCCCAAATTACATAACACATAAACAAAAATCAATCAATGTTTGGGTTTGAACATGTCAAGGTTGATTAAAAACTCAAGTTTAGGAAGAACTAGAATTCTTGGATCAATAATCTGGACAAAGGTGGACAACATAATGACACTAAAAAAAGACCCAAAAGACACATGTGGATTGGTTTCAAATTTGGAAAGTTGGACACAAGACAAACAAGTCTATGAAATGAGAATATAAATGTAATTATATTACTACACTCTAATGGTTTGATTGATGGCTTGTTTCAAGACACCTAAGGCACAAAACATGAAATGGGTTTGGTAGCATAACATTACCCTTTCCAATTAATTAAGACACTCAAAAATATTTGTCATAACACTAAGGCAAAAGTATTCTATCAAATGATTGGTGTAATGCCTCCTCAATCAATAGAGGGACTATTTAATATAATTTGGCCTTATCTATAGTTTAACTAAAAAATAAATATGAATAATTTACCTACATTATTCAAAATTTATAAGTTTAAATTCTCTCCAATCTAATAAATGGAAAATAGATCCAAATTATTACCATAATCTTCATGTTCAACTTACATAGAACTCAAAACTATTCATTTTTGAAGATTATATCCCATCTAATTTATGGACATAAGTCTAGATTATCTAAAATAATCCTTATATATTAATGTGGACAAAAAACTCATTTTAATGTGGCACAAAAAAATTAATGGTTTTTGGAGTTAAACACCAATCAAGTGAAAGTAATAATGACAAAATACAACTAAGTATATCATTAAAAGCCCTAAAATTATCAAGGTTCCATTGTATCACTAAATTCCATCTATATATGTGCTCTTGGGAGGATTTTAAGTGTTAATCCAAAAATTAAGTATCATGAGGTAGTAAGGTTTTTACACCCTCTTCTCCCAATAGATTGTATGATGACAATAAACTTTGAGCTAGTCACCCTACATCAATAATATGTCCATGGTAAGTGAGGTTGCTCTAAAACTAAATTTTTGATCATCTAGATGGTCCCAAGTGTGATTAACACTAGAGATTCCTCATGTTAATTGATTTCATATTGGCTAACTTAATATGAAAGGGTCTATTCCTTTACATAGTGATTCCATCCATGTACTTCTTAGTGGAATCCCATGGTTAGCTAAAACTGACTCAATTCTTCATTATGATTAGAGATATTAGTTTCTCAACTCCTTGAAAATCATAGTATATGTGCCATGATTTATATACCTTATCATGGAACATGGTTGAAATAATGTAGGAGATGAAAGCCTAGGTCAAATCTTCCCTAAATAAATTGTGAGGAGTCTATGAAATCATGCTCATAAGCCAAGTTTCATAAAAAATGATTAATTGAAAAGACTTTAGAGGTTATATTTAGATCACCCAAACCATATAAGTTTTTGGGAAATCCTTACCAACATTATTTTCATGCCTTAGATAAAGGAACAATTTTCAAGGAAAGAGCAATTTTGGTCACTAGAGTTCCCTAAAAGGGATTGGGGAGAGCATACACACATCCTTAATTTATAAAAAGAAAAACAAGTATAAAATTATATATCATAAAACAAATAATTATTTAATTTAATACACTAAATGGAAGTGTTTATGAAATTTTATTCACCCCTTAGACTTAGTTACAAATTTTCAAAACTTTCACAAAACAATCTAAGTATCAACCATTTAAATTTTTTTTAAGCACCAAATTAAAGTTTTCAAGAGTTAAAAATTGTCAATTTTTTCACTTTTCCAATACATGACCTATATTTTTTAGAGGGTTTAATTTTGCTTTGAATCATAATTATCAATGAGACAAGCAAAATTTGAAAACTTGCCCTCAGGTTTCTTTATTTTTATTAAAAAGAGACTAGCATTGGTTAATAGTGATTGATGCTAGTTATGATAGAATTGATGTCAGTTGGAAAATAATTTATGCCATTTCATAAAAATTAATGTTGGTTACCTATGAACCCTTAGGTGAAAAACATTTTTTTAGAAAACACTTGTTAGCCCCAAGTTAGTATAAAAATCTCCAAAAAAACCTATGGATCTTGAAAAAATGATGGTTAGATAGAGATCTAGGAAGTTTTAAAATCACAAATGAAAACTTTCAAATTATAAGAAAACATAAAAACCAAGTCTTTTCTATCATGTTCTTCCCTACATATAGACCAATTCTGGTTAGACAGGACCAATATTGATTAGTACAGGAGCAGTGTAGATTAGTATATGACTGATGCCTATTAGGAAAAATTGATATTAGTCTTTGTGTAAATATATGTAACACTAGAAATAGAATATGAAAAATCAAAGTAAAAAATCAAATTTTTAAGATGATCAAGAATTCATTTAAAAAACCAAGAGCTTCAGTTTAGTTTGTTGGTATGTGAGATGCTTTATGTCACACTAGGAATGCCATTTGTGATCACAGGAATCCAAGAAGGGAGGCTAGATCAAGTATTAGTTTAAGTAACAAACTCAAGTAAACACACTAACACTAACATTTATAAGTCTAGATCTTAGGAGATAGCTTGGTTGACAAAAGAAAAAAGGAAACACAACTAAAATTCAAAGACCATAAATCCTTACCTTCTTTGAGAGATCCAAATGCATTATTGGTTGGCTTTCTCAGTTTATGCTTCAAAGAGTCTCTGGAAATGGAGGTTGTGTAGCTCTTTCTCTCTTCGGCACCATTGGCTTATGTTAGCTTTGTATATATTTGCTTAATATTTTGGCATTATAACATTACTGATATGAATCTCATGAAACAAAACGTACATTATAACTCTACAATTTCTAATCTTAGAATTCAATGGGCAATGGCTTGTATTTATAACAAATGGATCTAATCCCAACTCAAGGTGAGTTAAGGTGTAGTTAAGGTTTGTAATAGCTTCAAACCTAACTTAGGTGATTCAAGACTAACCCAAATAGAGTTAATATTTGTCAAATAATAATTATTTTCAATGAATAGGAATGGGTCTTTAAAATGACATATTTTAGGATATTTTCCAAAAGGTTTGATAACTAACAAAGGTAAT
This sequence comes from Torreya grandis, assembly GCA_037957365.1. NCBI lineage: Eukaryota > Viridiplantae > Streptophyta > Pinopsida > Cupressales > Taxaceae > Torreya > Torreya grandis. Next base: position 4,143,833 of record JARHVA010000199.1, on the reverse strand, counting down.
CATGAAAAGTTGGGATATTTCATATTTTTTAATTTCTTTTTTAATTTATTCATTAATTGTAAATGGATAATTCAAATAGGCATTTAATTTGGTTTATATTATTAATTAATTCTAATTATCTATTTATCTCTTTCTATATTTTATATTTATTCATGTGCCCCACTTAATAGTTCTATAGGTCAAATTGATTGGTGTGATGCCAAAAGGTGCTTAAGGATGAATCCATGAGAGATTATTATTTCATATGATAGGATACCCCAATTAGGTATATCTCAACATTATTTTGAGCTTTTATTAATGATGCACAAGCAAATTTTAGATGTTTAGTGATTTTGAGGCTTAATTTGAAATGGCTAGTAGGAATCGGTCTAAAGTCTGGTCAGAAACTAGTGGTGTTCAGTTTTAGGTTTCTATAATATAAATAACTAATTATAATTATATGAAATGAAATCCAAATATAAATAAGAATGTGTGATTATAATGATCATGTGGTAATGGGATGACTAATTTTACTTTTGTAATCATCTCTAAAGTATCTGTATAAATGTCTTGTGAATTTGTATGTATCTATTTAGGTACCATATCTACTATGTAGCTTTACCTTCTACCTATGTCATTTTATGAAGGATTTGATCAAACAATGGTTCATTATTAGGATTAGTTTGAGAGAGATTAGTCGTAAGATATATTATGCTAGAAGGACTTATACTAGTGGTCATCTTCTGGGAAGGCCAATGGACCATGTGTTCCTCATAAGGAGCAACATGAGATGGCTTAACCCTATTAGACAAGCATCTAAGAGAAGTATGTGGAATACGTGTAGATATTTATTTTTTATATGTAATGATTCTATGATCATCTAATTGTATAATATTTTACTCAAGAGTAAAACACTCATTATCTTGATGTCCATTAATATCATGATAAGTGCAAAAGTGTTGTACTTTTTCATAATCAAATAATTGAGGTGGATAATTTGAATTATGAGGTAGTGTGATCATTAATTTATCAAAAAAAATTAATAATATTTCATGTGGTTTATCTTGGTACCAATTAAACTGAAGAGGATACCTTTTGGTAGAGGTCTATGGTCTAATTGTCGGATATACTCTGTAGGCATGTTCCTTCCATTTGTTCAACACCTTTATTGTTTATAATTTTACATTTTTTATTGGTTATGTAGAAGGTGTTTGAATTGGTTTATAATATTTTGGGACATGGATATTTTTATTGAAAACATGGATCTTATTATACATTATTTTTTGTGAGGATATTGGAAACTTGTTTAAGTATTCATAAGATCACATGCATGTTTGTGCAAATCCCAATATAATGTCTCAAGTGAATCAAAAGGATTATGCAATGGTATTTATATGAGAGGATAAAGAAGACATATACTATGTATAAATTTTAATTTTGAATCTAAGATTATATAATTTAAATAATATAAATCATCCTTAAATTGAATAACATAGTCCTGTATACCTTCATTTTCTATTTGTGTTAATGTTTTCAAATGTTCCAATGGTAACCTAGGTAAGGTATAACAATGAAAATGAAATAGAAACACATATTAAAGTGTTTTTAAATTTTATAATGAACCATTTTGAATAATATAAAACTAGTCAAGAACCCCTTGGGTTATACTATGATGAAAATCCTTTAAGATCAATCTTCCATTTCTGGACCAATGTTCAAAGGAATGTATATATTTTTACAAGTGAATAGTAGGGTCCCGTTCACCATTAAAGGAGGAAAATTCATGAATATTAAATTATGAAGGATAAGGATTCTCATATACACTCCCAAGAATAGGTTACTTGGTTAATGTATTCTCCTCAAGAATATCCTCATGAGAAGAAATATGTAGTTTAAGTGTTTTGACTTGTTATAAATATCACATGAAATCATGATAGATAACATATCATAAGAAGAGGTTGAAGATTTTTATAGTGGTTGTAAATTTCCATGCATATGAAATAAAATAATAATTGAATTATTTTACCACCAAGGGGTGAATGGTCACATGTTTTAGTTTTTTGTTGAAAAGGGGTGTCCATGGTTAAATACGTAAGTGTTGTTGATGTGGTTTTTATGACATCCTAATTCATGAACAAGGTATCCTATAAAGTTTTTTAATCTCTATAGAGGTAAACTCCACTCCAAAGTAAAATTTATAGGTATGGGTTGAAACAACCAAGTGGTGGAATAGTTGGTTCAACATGCAAATTGTTAACCAAATGAGTATGCATGAGTGAAACCTAAAAGAAAATAAAATGCTATTTTATTTGGATGGGTGATAGTATAAGATAAAGTGGTTATATCTCAAAACAAACTCAAAAAGAGGGAAAAAGGAGAAAAAATTAAAGTTATGTGTTCAAGAGAGGGATTTATTCTAGGTTGGTCTCATACATAAACAAGTGTCTTTGAAACTAATGCTTACAGCTAAAAACTATTGTTTACACACATACATACATAATGATGGATTATAAGGGAAAAAGATACAATAAAATACAAGATATTATCCAAAGGTTATGATTAGCTCAAAATATGGCTCATTATTGACATGTTATTTCCTTCAAATCATCTCTCAAAGGATATTATCCTATACAAATCTTAGATTCTTAGATAGCTATTACATGGAAAATAGATATTTGTCTTGTTTATATTAAACCAAAGACTGAACCTTTAATTTGTCATTAATGTCTAATACATAGAATTCTTAGTGATATTTGGTGTGAATAATGCTTAGGAAGAAGACATAGGTGATGTATAGTGAACATTCCATTTTGATCTCCATCTAGCAGAACTACAGACTCTGCAGGCTTGCTTCTACGGACTCTGCAGGCTTGTTTCTATGGACTCTACAGGCTTGTTTCCATGGACTCTAGAGGATTATTTATATGGAATCCATAGGCTCATTTCTATGGAATACATAGGGTTAATTCTGAGAATTATGTAAGGACAACGCCACAAACGGGAAGCTAGAGACTAGATAGGATAAGAAAGAACCATTCTAGCTGGAATCAAATAAGGAAAATAACCACCTACTGTTTTGAAGGACTTGATTTTGATAGATTTATATGTAATAATATTTTAGGACTATTATAGGATAGGATATTTATTTCATCAAAATAATTATATCTCTTGGAAATCTAATCTCCTATCTTTGGATGAAGGGATCGACCAGGAGTCCTATTCTTTTGCATCCTATTTTGAGTTGATTTTATTAGTATAAAGTGTAAGACTTTCGACTATGAAAAAAAAGAGAAGAAATAGAGGATATAGAGAAAATATAAAATAAAGAATTATATATTTTAGAAGCATACAAGTTTCAATTAGATTGTAATCATTTCATTTCAATGAATTAATACTTCAAGTTTCCAGCACTGATTAACCTTTGTTCTTGAGTCCGAGAGGAGCAAGGGCCCACTCTCCTTGAAAACAAGAACTATGTATGGTATTTATGTTCTATTTTATTATTTATAATCTTTTTACTATTTACATTTATTTATAAAAACATCAAAACAAATTCATAGTTTAAAAAGAGCATTTTCTTATTTCATTTCTTTGCCATGCAAAGTATGTTTTCTTTTACAGCAAAAGTGTGAAGCAAATTTTTTTCATAAGTAAAAGTGTGAATTTACTTTCCCTATAGACATAAAATAAGAGTGTGATATTTTACTTCTAGAAAAAGAGTGGATTGATTTGATTTCTTCCTTTTTCAATAAAAGCATGAATCAAGTAGTTTAGTCGAAGTTAGAATAGGATCAACAAGCACCCCCATAAGAAGACTTCTAGATCTACCATCCCATACCTTACTAAAAATAGCTTTGGACACCAACCCTAGTTGATAAGACACCAATTAAATATTGGTTAAATGAGGATGTAGATGACACTTGTCATTTTTAGCACCATTTTTGGGGAACACAAGGTGTTAGTAAGGTAATAATTATTGATCTAGAGTTAAAAAAATTGTAAAAATCATAAAAATCCCAAAATAATTAATAAATTTATGTACCGTCCTAGAGATTCTAAAGGATGATTTATTCCAAAGTTTCTACCAAGATCAAAAGTAGACACTCCTTCAACATCTTTGAGTAGTGAACCAAAAGATACAAGTGAAACCTATTTGCAAGAATCCTCTAAAACTAGGATAAGAACTAGGGCATTGTCACACGCAAGCCCCATAAGACAAATTCTTCAAGATCAATCCCTTACAGGAAGAAATTATTTAAAGATTACCAAAGACTTAGAAGAAGCATTTCAAATATCCATAGCTAAATAAAATTCTAAGAACTTGGAACAACCTATAACTAAGACCACAAACATTTAGTGGGAAGATCATCCTGGCTTTGAAATATCATTAGAAGAAGAAATAGCTCTCTAACAAAATCAACAATTCGCACAACTAGGAAGGAATTTTTCCTTTCCTATTGTTATAGATCCTAATGATCAAACCCCCATGAAAAATATTTCACCAGCTAATCTACCAAATTTTTGGGGATGATCTACAAAAGATCTTGATCAATTCTTGTTTGAGTTTAAGGTGCTATGTCAAACCTATGATTACATAACTGATATCTAGAAATTAAAACTATTTTCCTCTAAACTTAAAGATGCAGCTATGAGATGGTTTATGGGTTTACCTAGTAGTTCTATTAGAACATGGGATGATATGGAAATAGAATTTTTGAATAAATACCAATATTACTGCCGAGTGTGAGAAAGAAAAGAGGATTTATTCAAAATCAAATAGAATAAGGATGAGTCTTTAGAGGATTATTTGGATAGATTAATGTTCACTCATAAAAGAAGCAATTATGTACTCACTGAAGATGTTCATAAATTGGTTTTCTTGAAAGGATTAGATGAAGACACTAGAGATGCCTTAAATCTAATGGGCGAAGGAGATATAAATAAATTGGCTTTCGATCAAATTTTTGAGCTTTGTACCAATTACTTTCAAACAAAACCTAGAATTAGGAAAGGAAAGTTGGGGAAATCTAATGAAGTGGGTAAATTAATGGAATAATTATCTAATCTCAAAATAGATATTCTAGTTATAATAAATAGTACTTTAGATGGCCTTCAAGCTAAAGCAAATGCAACAGAGCCTTTAGCAATCTACTGTCCTGAGTTTAGATAGAAACACACCCTTAGAGACTGCCCCCTAGAAAGAACCAATATTTCTTCATGTGGGATCTAGGATGCAACAGATCATGATACCAAATATTGTGCCCTTCTACCTATTTTAAAGAATCAAATGAAAATCTAGGTCCAATCTACTGAAGAAGTACATTATATTCAGAGACAAAAATTTACCCCACAAAACCAGGCTCAAGGACAGTTTAATGTGAGAAATCTATTTAATCCATGGATGGCACCATGGAATGTTTCAGTTCCTTCACCATTTTAGAATCAACCCCAAATTCCATCAATTCAAAATCCATGGACAGGACAAGATTGGATTCCAACATCTCCATAGATGGTGCCACAACCATAGCAACAATGGGTACCACAACAGCATTGGATGCCACAGCCATATCAACAATGAAATCAGCATTAGAACCCACAGTCATAATTATACCAACCAAGAAGACCACTTCAACATCAAACCATTATTCCACCCCCAATTATTCAACAACAAGGATAAATTAATCAGCCTTCAATGCCTACATAACCAATAGCAAATCTAAAAAATAAACTAGCACATATTTATGTTAATTAACAAGAAGAAATAATCAATGTTGGAGCTATTGAGTGTTTAGACATACATTTGAGATCAGGAAAAACTATACAAAAACCTCTAGTACTTATTTCTAAGATACTTGATGAAAATGAAAAGATAGAATCATCTCAATTAGGCACTGGAGAAACTAAAAACAAAATGAGCCCTGAAATAAATAAAGGAAACACTACTACACCAGTATTTCCTTTTCCTAAAAAATTAAGAGAAACTGATATTAAACAAGACTCAAACTTAATCCATGAGTTGTAGAAGATTAATATTGAGGTACCCCTTCTACAAGCTATTAGGGATATACCTAAATTAAATAAGATCATCCAAAACCATTGTATCAAAACAATTAGGAGGAAAGAAAAATATCTAGGAACCATTCATGTCGATGGAAAAGTTGCTGATTTATTAGTTGGAAAACTTTTAGTATCAAAATATGTAGATCTGGGAAGCCTAGTGATCACAGTTACAATCAGAGGGAAAGAAATTCCTAACGTCTTGGTAGATTTAGGAGTAGCAATCAATGTCATGACAACTATTACTCTCCATGTATTATCTCTTATGAAAATTCAACCCAGAACTACCATTCTTCAAATGGTGGACTAGTCAGTAATGAAACCAGAGGGAACTATAGAAAATGTTGAAGTGTTAATAGAATCTTGGAAATATCTAGTAGATTTCATGGTCTTGCAACCCAAAACAAAGAATCTAGGATATCCTCTAATCCTAGGTAGACCATGGTTGGCTAATATAGAAGCATTGATTGATTGTAGGTTAGGAGACATGACCATTTACAATGGGATAAAATCCAAATGCATCTCTTTGTATCCTCCTGCAAAACCATCAACAAATTGCATACAAGAACTTTGGGTGGATGAATCAGACAACACATTAAACAACATTTCCTCTTTAGCCATGATCACAGTTAAAAAACACTTGGAAGAATTAAATAGAGACCTATACCCAGAATCTATGGACTCTGCTAGTTTCAAAGTTACGAACTATGCCAGTCTAGAAACTATAGACTATGCTAGTCCAGAAACTAATGACTCTACCAGTTTGAAAGCTATGGACTGCCTTAGTTTAAGATTCTTGGGCCAGTTGGAAAATTTTGAAACCTCCACTTCTAATTATACTAGTAATTCTTCATCATATGATCATAGATTGATTTAAGAAAGTGTGTGGAAATTGGCAAAACAACAAACACATTTCTTAGATGCATTTCATTGTTCCTTAGCAAGACTGATTCCTCTTGGAAAAGAGTTTGTTGATAATGTAACTATGTTTCATAAGCTACTTCCTCATCCATGTCCTCTGAACTCATTAATTAGTGAATTTAATAAAATATAATCCAACTATCTAGGTACAAAACTAATCATGGTATTACCTAGAAATTTTTTGAACATCAATAGTTGGTTGACAAATGAAGAGGAAGATCAACTCTTTGAAGTATTGGAAAGACATACCAATGATTTTGTGTGGGATTATACTGACATGAAAGGAATTCACCCCAGCATATGCACTCATCACATTTACATAGAATCTATCAAACTAGTCAGACAACCACAAAGAAGAATAAACTCAACATTAAAGGAAATAGTCAAAATAGAAATCTAAAAGTTGATAGAAGTTGGGTTTATTTACCCCATCTCAGATAGCTAGTGGGTGTCACCTCTGGTAATTTTTCCCAAGAAAAATGGAAAGTTAATAGTATGTGTAGATTATAGAGAACTAAATAAAGCAACATTAAGAGATTACTTTCCTTTACCTTTCATTTCTCAAGTTCTTGATAACTTGGTAGGGAAGAAATATTTTTCTTTCCTGGATGGGTTCAGTGGGTATAACCAGATAATGGTAGCAGCTAAAGATCAAGATAAAACCATGTTTACCTATCCTTGGGGAAATTTTTCTTATTGAGTACTTCCATTTGGACTCTGTAATGTTCCAACAACCTTCTAAAGAGCAGTTATGACAATATTCTCTGACCTTAAAAATGATTGTGTTGAGGTATATATGGATGATTTCACTATTTACAGTGAAACTTATGAAGAAGCTCTTACCAAATTGGAAAGAGTACTGATTAGATGTGAGGAACATCAATTATCTTTGAGCCATGAGAAATGTTTATTGATGATGGATGAAGGAATAGTCCTGGGACACCATATTTCTGCAAAAGGTATTCAAGTAGATCCAAATAAAGTTAAAATAATTTTCAACTTACCCATTCCACAAACACAAACTAAAGTTAAGATTTTTTTGGGACATGCTAGTTACTACAGATGATTCATAGATAATTTTAGACAAATAACTACCCTTATGTTTGCCTTACTTATAAAAGATAGTACATTAAAATGGAGTGATAGTTGCTAGTAGGTCTTTGAGACCTTCAAAGCTAAACTCATTACTGCTCCAGTATTGAGAGGATCAGATTGGACTAAGCCATTCCATATATACATAAATGCTTCTAATACAAACTAGGAGTAGTCCTTGGATAAAAGGATGAAGAGGGTAATATGTATGCTATATATTATATTAGAAAAACACATGACACCTATTGAAAGAAAGTACACCATAATTAAGAGGGAATTCTTAGTTATAGTCTATGCAATTAAAAAATTCAAACACTACATAACATGCTACAAGTTATTTATCTATATAGACCATTCAGCTATTAGATATCTTACCAACAAACCAATTATGCAAGGTAAGATTATTAGATGGTTATTGGTCTTACAAGAATTTGATATTACTATTATAGACAAACCAGGGATGTCTAATATGGTTGTTGATTTATTATCAAGAATGAACACTACAGGTGAAGAAAAACCAGTGGAAGATGAATTTTCAGATGAATGATTATTTTTTATTTCAGCACAATCTTTGTGGTTTGCTGATATAGCCAATTACCTCACCTTAGGAAAGTTTCCTCTGCACTTTTCACAAAAAGAAAAGAAACATTTAATCAAAGAAAGTTCTTATTTTAAATGGATTAATGGAATGTTATTTAAACTTAGCCTTGATCATGTGTTTCATAGGTGTTTGATAAATGGTGAAGATCATGATATCATCAGAGCTTGTCATGATAACTAAGAGGAGGTCATTACTCAGCTCAAATAACCATACATAAAATCTTTGGAGCAAGATATTATTGGCCTCATCTTCATCAGCAAGTAAAAATATATGTCAGACACTGTGATGCATGTCAGTGAATTGGATAGCCTACTCTTTCAATAGAGATGCCTCTACACCCTCATCCTCAATTAGTTTTAGAACAATTTGAGAAATGGGGAATTGATTTTATCAGTCCAGTGGATCCTCCTTCCAGAGGAAAAGAATATCTCCTAGTATGTACATACTACGTGACCAAGTGGGAAGAAGTGGAAGCATTAACTAATGCAAGAGAGGAGATGGTAGCTGATTTCTTATATTTTATAATCATGCAATGATTTGGGGCTCTAAGAGAGATAGTCTTCAATCAAGGACCATAGTTCATGTCAAACATGATAAAGCATTTCATGCAAGTGTATCAAACTCATCACAGGAAAATATCTCCATACCATCCACAAGTAAATAGGCAAGTTGAAGTCACCAACAGAGAACTGGAAACCATTTTAACCAAGGTTGTTAATTCTAGTAGAAATAATTGGGTAGATAAGGTACCAGAAGCTGTTTGGGCCTATAATACTACTTGGAAAAAAACAACTAGATTTTCACCTTATGAATTGGTTTATGGTAAGAAGCCTTTATTATCTTTTGAATTTGAATTATAAACTCTAAAAATAGATGTAGAAGTAGGAATTAAATTAGAAAAATATAGAAAGAAAGACTCCTATAGCTTAATCAACTTGATGAAATGAGGATGGAAGCACTACAAAGAACTGAACTAGTACAACATCAAAGAAAAATTTGGCATGATGCACAAATCAAGCAATAAAATTTTTATAAAGGATATTGGGCACTATTTTTTGATTCTAAATTTCAATAGTTCAAAGGAAAACTACAAACAAGATGGTTGGGACATTATGAGATTGAAGAGGTCTATGAAAATGGTTCTATTAAGCTGATACCTATTGATGATAGTAGAAGAGCTCTGTTAGTTAATGAACATAGATTGAAGCTCTATCAAAAGCCTCTTAATAAAGATGAATTTATTCAAAAAGTAAAAGATCAATTAGTTGTTCTGGAAAGCTCTACTTTTTCTAGTGAACATGCTCCTTGATAATTCAAAAAAAAAAAAAAAAAATTAAAAATTAAAAATTAAAAATTAAAAATTAAAAATTAAAAATTTAAAAATTAAAAATTAAAAATTAAAAATTAAAAATTAAAAATTAAAAATTAAAAATTAAAAATTAAAAATTAAAAATTAAAAATTAAAAATTAAAAATTAAAAATTAAAAATTAAAAATTAAAAATTAAAAATTAAAAAATAAAAAATAAAAAATAAAAAATAAAAAATAAAAAATAAAAAATAAAAAATAAAAAATAAAAAATAAAAAATAAAAAATAAAAAATAAAAAATAAAAAATAAAAAATAAAAAGTAAAAAATAAAAAATAAAAAATAAAAAATAAAAAATAAAAAATAAAAAATAAATAAAAATAAAAATCAATAGTGAAAATCCTTCTAAGGACGCTATTGATAATGCATGCCCAAAAAACCAGCTTGTTGGCTGGCTATATATTGCAAATAAAGGGCTTTGGCTAGAAAATTGACAATGGCTAGCCAAAGGGCAAAAACCAAAACATTTATAAGAAAATCTCATCATGACACTATGATTGGTCATCTCCATGCAATAAACTAATCCATGCAAACCTATTTGTGTAGGACACATGGTGAGTAAAGGATAATGTCTAAAATTAAAGTAAGACATATATTTTATTTATCTATGTTTAAGTTAACTAATTATCTTTGATTTGATTAAGATCATATTATCTAGAGATGACCTAAATTTTAATCTTCTAAAATAGAATGACACATGCCATAATGAAAAAGAATGCAATTGAGCTACTAAAGGTGTATAGATAAGTGTGCATCTTTGATATCATCAATTGAGTCATCAGTATCATAATGATGGGACATCATAAAAAGGGGTTTTAAATGAATCAATGAATCACTATCACCATTAATGTGACATGTCATCATCTCACATAGCTTGTATTAATGAGACAAAATGGTTAGCACACACCATAGAAACGTGCAGTGCCTAACTGTATCAAATCATCATACCACACTATAGACTCATGCAGCTGTAGCATTTCAAATGAACCATTTCCTTTCTATGGACTTCAATAGAAGCTATTTTACCAATCCTTAGGGCCTGTTGCCTACTGACTTCAACAAAAAATTGGTCTACACCTTAATTGGAGTTAAAGGAACTAAGCTGACTATGACTCCACATAGAAATGGGACAAAAGACAAGATCAGTTCCAAACGATCCAGCAAAGTTTCATAAAGACAAAGCTTTTGTATCAATGTTTAGATCCAATGGCTAGCTACCTTTCATTGAAAAGTTCCAAGGTTTCAAAAAAATAATGGTAAGTGAATTCATTATCGATCTCACCCCTAAAGTTTCAATTGTAAAAGACATTGTGATTCCTGTTACAACTCAAATCATAAGCCAAATTACACAAGTTCCAGAAGAAGGAATGAGAGATACAAGAAGAGTTTCATTTAGTGATTTAATTAGTTAGTTTAATGGTAATAAGAAGATTAAAACTTCATGTCTAGTAGACTCTAAGGGAAAATAAAAAGGGATTAAAATACATTCACTTCCTAAACCTTGGAAATATGTATCCAAGTGGGTACTTAAATAAATCATTTGTGAAGGGCAACACAGTATTTTAAGGGGAGACACCATGAAAATATTAATACATCTTAAGCATGGGAGACAAAACCCTTAGTACAAAATTAACCTCCCATATTTCTTATATGGTGCTCTGTAGGTTATGTCTACAACCCCTACTATTACTCTTAGGCATCATGGCCTTATTTAGCTTATTATCCAACATCATTTCCTTTAGCAAGGTCAAGAGGTCTGGGAGGAATTTCAGAATAGTATAACACAACAAATTCTAGATTTGCCTACATAAGAAACCCCAAATTTATCGTAGGAACACTCATCTCCACCTACCACATCAAATGAGAAAATAACACCAAAAAAAAAATCTTAGACTGTAATCTCCACAAAAATCTCTTCTTCTTCAAAAATAATCACAAGGTCTCAAAACCTTGACATTTCAAGGTCCCCACAAGAACCTCATGAGTCTATAGTACAACTAGTTCCTTTGACATGAAGAATAAAATTTAGATGGAAGTTTGTTACAAAACTTGAGATGACCAAGGGTTTGGTGGTTGAGAAGGAAAATCAACCAAGTGTAGCTCAAAGAGTAACTAAAATAAGGAGAAGGCTCATTTTAACAAAAAAGGATAAACAAGAAGCTATAGATATTTTAGATAGTCTTAAAATGGTGTCTCATTCCCCCATACATCATAATATTCCTACACTAGTAGATATTGAAGAAATTCCTTCCAAAAAGAAGTCTCCAATCATAATGGAGAAGCCAAATCTAGAGGAAGAGCCACACAAGGTAGAGGAATTAAGTATGGCAGAACAACCACCTATTCCAATTAAAATTGTAATGGACAAAGGGAAAAATACATATACCAATGAGAAAGGTGAATCATCAAATCTAAATGATCCTATTATGTAGCTAACCTTTTAGCTTTCTCAAGTTCAAGCTCTTGAACAACAACAAACAACTAACATTGCTGACTTGATTAGTCAATTGAAAAATAAGGATCATCTTAACTCATCTTTGGTGTAGAAATTAGATATAGTATCTATTAATCATGTAGTAGAAATTCAAAAATTAGAGAAAATAATAAAAGAACATAAAGATGAACATATTTTTCTTTGGATATATGTAGAAAGTCTGAAGAAGGAAAATAAGAGATTGCAGAATTTGGTAGACTCTTCTGAAGTACCTACTATTGCACTTTCTCCTCCTAAGGTATTTATTGACCATGGTTATCAAACAAGTGATCCAGGTATTCCTCCCTTAAAAATACTACATCAAATTGAAGAAGAATATTCTATACTTAAACATAACAACAAAGATGCAACTTCTTCAAACAAACTCTTGGAAAATGAAAAGAAAGAATTAGAGGCTAAAGTCCAAGAGTTAGAAAAAATTTTACAGGATGCATGCAAATTAGGATAAACTCTTTTGGCATGTAGGAATACTTCTCATACATACAATTTGTTTTTATTTGAATAATTTTATAGATGGTAGTTTATGTGGATCTCCTATCATCTTCCTTACAAAATTTTATAGCCAATATAATTTTTGAAAATTTTCTATAGTGCTGAACGTGATCAGCAGGATTTGCTTTATGAATTTTATCGGCATGACTTGATTCTAGGAGATCATGAACACAATAATTTTTTGATAAATCTTCATGTAGGATAAGTTCAACTGAGAGTAATTACATTCTACATTCAAAAATTAAATAGCATGGAAAGGCAAATTTGAGGACTATACAAACCATTCTAAGACTACTGGATTATGTGCCAGACCAGCCTTTTTTATTCCCAAATTGATTAAATAGAATTTTAATGATGCTTTGTTAAATTATGAGGTTCAAAAAAATTACTTACATGCTCTATATGATTTTACTATTTCTTTTGATTTGTTTTCAACACAAAGTTTTGATTTAGTAATGGCTGCAAGTGTAAATAGATGGAACCAACTTTTAGTACCTCTTAAAAGGTGAGAAGTCATGTCCCCAAATAACTTAAGATGGAGTATGAGGAGAGCATCCTCAATTATATAAATTTTAATATAGGTAATCAACTCTAGGGGATAACAAAAATGGATTGGCATGAGATATAGACCCCCTTTGCTGATCATACTTATTATAAGATGGCATAGTTGGGATCCATAATCAGAAGAGCAATTTAGTATTGGAAACAAATGATTCAAACACATCAAGGATTTACTAGCAATTCAAATAGACACATAATATATGAATTTGATGAATATGATTTGAGTTAGAGTGTCGAAAGTAGAAGCCAAAGCTATGAACACCAATAAATGTTTGCAATGGGACTTGTAAAAGGTAAAGCTTAGGGGAAATAATGAGCTCAAAATATGGCTCATTATTGACATGTTATTTCCTTCAAATAATCTCTTAAAGGATATTATCTTATACAAATCTTAGATTTTTAGATAATTATTACATGGAAAATAGATATTTGTCTTGTTTATGTTAAACCAAAGACTAAACCTTTACTTTGTCATTAATGTCTAATACATAGCATGTTTTAGTGATCTTTAGTGTGAAGAATGCTTAGGAAGGAGAAAAAAATGATGTATAGTGAACATTCCATTTTGATCTCCATCTAGTAGAACTATGGACTCTGTAGGCTTGCTTCTACGGACTCTGCAAGTTTGTTTCTATGGACTCTACAAGCTTGTTTCTACAGACTCTGTAAGATTATTTATATGGACTGCGTAGGCTCATTTCTATGGACTCCATAGGGTCAATTCTGAGAATTTTGTAAGGAAAACACCACAAACAAGAAGTTGGAGACTAGATAGGATAAGAAAGAACCATTCCAACTAGGATCAAATAAGGAAAATAATTGTGTGCTATTTTGAAGGACTTACTTTTGATAAATTTGTATGTAATCAGATTTTAGGACTATTATAAGATAGGATATTTATTTCATCAAAATAATTGTATCTCTTGGAAATCCAATCCCCTATCTTTTGATGAAGGGATCAACCAAGAGTCCTATTCTTTAGCATCTTATTTTGAGTTGATTATATTAGTATAAAGTGTAAGACTTTCAACCATGAAAAAAAAGGAGAAGAAATAGAGGATATAGAGAAAATAGAAAATCAAGAATTAGATATTTTAGAAGCATACAGGTTTCAATCATATTGTAATCATTTCATTTCCATGAATTAATACTTCAATTTTCTAGCACTGATTAATCTTTATTCCTGAGTTTGAGAGGAGCAAGGGCCCATTCTCCTTAGAACTAGGAACCGTATACAGTATTTATGTTCTATTTTATTAGTTAGAATCTTGTTAATATTTGCATTTATTTATAAAAACATCAAAATAAATTCATAGTTTAAAAATAGCATTTTCTTATTTCATTTTTTTCCACACAAAGTATGTTTTCTTTTACAACAGAAGTGTGAAGTAATTTTTTTTGTAAGTAGAAGTGTGAATTTAATTTCCCTGCAGACGTAAAATAGGAGTGTGATCTTTTACTTCTATCAAAAGAGTGGATTGATTTGATTTCTTTCTTTTTTAGCAAAAGTGTGAATCAAGTAGTTTATTCAAAGTTAGAATAGGATCAACAAGCACCCCCATAAGTAAACTTCTAGATCTACCATCCCATACCTTACTGCTAATAGATTTGGACACCAACACTGGTTGATAAGACACCAATTGAATATTCATTAAATGAGGAGTTAGACGACACTTGTTAGGTTGCTCTTATTTATATTAGTTGTTACACACCCTGATAACATAGAATTATGACATAGATCAGGGTGGTTTCTAAATTAGCTACTTCTAAATTTAGAAGGATATATCATGAAAGACACTATTACATACTTAAATAGATGAGAAATTCAACCTTATTTCTTATATTTAATTATATTATCCAAATTTCAAATATATTTTTCACTTCCTACATTAACATATTTCAAAAATAATAATATATAATTCTAAGTAGTGTTTTTACACCTTGAATTATTGGAACAATAAGGAAGAAATCAAAATAATATACATAGATTTGGAGAATAAACTCATTAACATAGTTGCATGATAATCCAAATATTTCTTCTTGTATTGATAAAAATTTGAACTCCCTTTAAAATGAAATAATTAAAATTATAAATATATTTGTGGAAGGGGTCACATCATCTTCCAAATTTATCCAATTACATGTTTAATGAGTAAAACAAAAGTTATATTTAATGAAAACTTTGTATGTACAAGCTGAAATGGCAAAAACTGTATCTTTTAAAATAATATGCATATTAAAAAATCATGCAAAGTGTGCATGTTTACATGATTTCATAGCTAATGCTTACATGCATCATGAATATAATATAAACAAAAGCAAGCTTTAGTTTACATTCATTAACTCTCATACAATAAATACATATAATATTAATTTAGACTACTAAGGTTTACTTGACACAGAGTTTTCATGGTTGAGGGAGTAACACTTGAAGTGGTTGATGGAGTAGGAGTAGTAGGTAGAGTTGAAATGGAAGTTCTTGTTTTAGCTTTTTTATATGCCTTAAAATCTAGGTAACACTTATAAGATCGATCATACTAAGCAAAAGTATAAATATATTTATGGAAGGGGTCACCTCATCTTCCAAATTAATCCAATTACATGTCTAATGAGTAGAACAATAGTTTTATTTAATGCCAAATCTATATGTACAAGTTGAAACAACCAAAATTGTATCTTCTAAAATAAGATGAATATTAAAAATCATGCAAAGTGTGCTTGTTTACATGATTTCATAGCTAATGCTTACATTCATCACGAATATAATATAAATAGAAGCAATATTTAGTTTACATGCATTAATTCTCATACAATAAATACATATAATATTAATTTAGGACACTAAGGTTTACTTTACACTAGAGTTTTCATGGTCAAGGGAGTAACAGTTGAAGTGGTTAATGGAGTAGGAGTGGTAGGTAGAGTTGAAATGGAATATATTGTTTTAGCTTATTTATTTGCCTTGAAATCTAGGTAACACTTGTAGGCTTGATCATATTGAGCTTTGATTATGTTTAGGTTGAGAATGAGCAGTATGTGCTCCTGCTTTGAAGTTTTGAACTCCACTTTAATTATTTGAAACTTTTTTACCTTCATATAAAAATTGATGTCTTTCTCAATAGACTCCCTTGTGCATTCCTATTTTTTTTTAAGTTTGTAGCAGTCATCTAGAGTAACTTATCAAAATTAGTTCCATCAATTAACTTCCCTAGAGTGTCCCATGCTTGTGAAAAATTCAATTATTGAAAAAATTGAATAGATTGTCTCTTATGCTCAACTGATTTTGGAATTAATGAGTGTGTATTAGGTACCCATTGACGAATCACTTTTGTTTTGATAACTACCAAATTGAGGTAATTGGTTACCTCAATAGGAGTCATTCTGTCTAACTTCCTAAAGGCCTTATTTTTAGTGCAAGTTATGATAAAGTTTAAGTTATTTTCATCTTCTTTCAAATTATTATATAATTTAATAGTCTCATCCAAATGGGTATATGTTTTAATATTTATTGTACTAATAATGTCAAGAATATTTTATAGCCTAAGGGTTACATTATGCACATCATCCTCTATCTCCCTTGGGATATGCAAAATTTGTTGTTACTCCATCACCTGATTTAGCTCTTGTTACAAATTTTGTCTGGCCTGATCGGTGCCTCTATGGATTTCCATCAAGGCATTAGTGTGTGTCTTGAAATAGGCTAAAAAATATTCATTAGATGAGGACTCCCCAATATTTTGATTCTCCATTTTGGATAAGGAAAATACATCTTGTCTCTCTTCAAGGATTAAGCCTTAAATAAATTCATCTTTTATCTTTCTTGTCTTGAATCTTTAAACTATCCCTATAGATTTGTCAAAAATAGAGATAAATATGGGAAGTTCAAAAATCACCAAGTTTGGCCTTTAAGATGTATAAGTCTTTTGCCCATTATGTGATTATCAGTTCCATTATGTTATCTTGTTGCATGGCCTATCTCATTCCCATTGACATAATATCCTCCAAAGAGAACATTAAGGCACTTAATTGGAGTGGATCTGGTAAGGATATGAAAATAATATTTTACCATTCCAAGTTGTTAGTTTAGAGAATAAGGTGAATAATGTATTTTATCTTTTTACCAGCTTTTGTAGATGTCACAATGGTAGTTAAATGAGATATCTAGACTATTTATAGATAAAAATATTTACGTGGATTAGATTGATGGTTATGTACTCTGATAAAATATGGGAACTCATAAAATTTTATTATAATATACTTCTATATCCCTAATAGTTCTTGTAAAAATTTGAGAAGCAACTATAATAAGACCTTTAATAGTTATTCCAATAGTTTTTGGGTACAAGGATAGAATACTATCTAAATATTGTTGAAAAGAATCAAAATAAGTGGCAACATGCATTGTATAAAGTAAAATGGAAGAAACTAATAGACTAGGTACACATTCTATTTTTTTAATTTTTATTAGTACCTCACATTTTAGTCATTCAAGGATCATGACCTTTGCTTGTGCAAGTTATTCCACCTCATCTTCATATAGTGCTTCTCCCTCAGCATTAGGTCTCTCTTATGACACTACCTAAATAGTTGAACTCACAGGAGTGGTAACTATTTGAGGAGGGTTCCTGGGATATCTTTGCCACTTTTAGACCTTGATTCCTATTCTATAAACTAGAAGAGTGGCCTATATAGTAGTAATATATTAGGCATATACCTATAAGGTTGTTACCATTGTACTTGTAGTAAGAGGGATAGAGTGTGAAAAATTAGAAGAGTCAATATTAATTGGCTCCCTTTCTCCTCTAAGAGAACTTGTTGTAGTAGGGGCCTCCTCAACATCCCTTTCTTGTTTCACAGCTGACATGTCATCTTAGAATACATGTTGGGAAAGATAACCTTATAGTTGAATTGACTAGAAGGGTTATGAAGACAAATAATCAGTTGAAGCCCATCAACTTGGAGGTGGAAATTGAGTTTAAGCCTATGCAATTGTGAGTAATAAATATTTTGGTATTTCCCTTATAAGGTTTTTTTATTCCCATCCATACATATCCTAGCTAAAACTTTAACATCATACTTGGTATTAAGGAAAAGAAAATCATGCTCATAGAGCACATACTAGTATGGGAAGCCCATTCTAGCAGCATGCTTCTAAATTTTTCCTCTTGGGTCTTGATATCAATGTGGTATAGATACTAATGAATAGAGTTACCTTATATCTCCAAAAAAAATTGCTTCTTGTCAGTTTACTTAATTTGGACTAGGATCAAAGAAGATCCATGGAAAAGGCCATTGTGTTTATTCTACATATCTTCATCAATGTTCCATGAGAGCCAATATCCCATTTCTTATTTTTCTAGCTTGTCTAGAATGTATTTCAAAAAGTAAAGGGGTTCCAACTTGGTCACCTCAATCACTATAATAGTATAATCTAGATAAATCTAGTAGTCTCCCCTAGGCCATAGTGAATTCTTGATAAGATCTAAGACTCTAGCCAGTGGTTCCTCATGGATGGCCCTCCAGACTTGGGGATATATGTTCTCAATAATTTGAATAATATTTCACATGTAGGAGTAAATATGCAAGAAGGAATAAAAGCTACATATTCTATTTTTTATACAAATTATGAATGGGCTCTAAAGTAACCGATTATGTATATATACCATAGTCATGATGACATCTAGCAAGTAAAACATCATGAAGAAGTATACACCAACTATACTTTTATCAAATTTGAACATTTTCTTCTAGATTTTGACATAGATGATCTCATAGAGTAAAGATCAATTTTGATGTTAGTAGTAAGTCTAGTAGTGGCACCCATTCTAATCGAAGATAATGGATGTTAGCACATCCATACAAGCTATTTAGAAGCATCATCCTAATGTGAATTCCCATTATAAATTTGGTGATTAGGACTAGAGAAGTGTCTTTGAGGCTCACCTTCTCTCCTATGATTATTATCCTTCTTAATGCATCCTCAACTATGTTGTTTTTCCTCCATAATGTGATCCTCATCTAGTTAATGTGGCATATGTGAGGGAAAACCATAGGTACCTTTGAAAAACATCCCCTTAGATGTAGGTAATGACCATTCTCTTATTTTCATGATGTAGGAAGCCATTAGATACCTTTCCTATCAATAATAAGTTTTAAATTAGGTTGATGCATGGTATCACTTTAGGATTTTCTATTGAAAATTATAAATTTTGATGCTTCAAGGGTATTAATTATAATTACAGTTGTTTTTATTCATCTATTAATATTTTTTAATATGATTGGGCATCAACATAATCCACAACTTCCCATAGAGTTGTGTAATTCATATAGTTACTGTTGAATATAGTTGAGTCAAAGATTATATTAGTAAACTTAGTTGAATATTTAATGGATAACTTGGACAATAGTATATCTCCTTTATATCCCTAGATGATGAATCCATTTCTTAATAATGGATTAAATTGTGTAATTCACATGATAGTTCAGGGCATATCTTGATGGAATCAATTTGTAATCAAACACAAGAAACTAGGGATATTATCTCTCCATAAAATGCAAGTTTGCTTAGGATATTTGATAATTAATAAAGGAGATGTATCTTGAAAATTTAATTATATATATTATTGATGTTTTATTTAATTCCTATTAATGTGACATTAATTTACAATGGCTTCATGCTTAATTTAATCATTTGATTCAAATTTGACAGCTTACTTTGGTGGGTATGCCACATAGACTTTTCATGTGTTTGAAAGATACCATGTTTTCGTCCCTAGAAAAGTGTCACCTAGATATTAGTTTTATGTTGATGAAGTTGTACCACATAGTGAAATCTTAGAATTTAGGTGTCATAATGTTTGTTAATTTCCATTTACCAATTCACATGATTGTTTGGATTTATGAAATATAAATACTCATGAATTTCTCTTGTCAATTTGTTTTTTTGAAATACTTATTTGCCATTTTATGTGAATTCACAAAGAAAAATATGTGAAGTAAAAAACACACAAAGGCTAAAAGTAGTGATGAACAAAACATGTAATGACCAAAACATATAAAAACTAGAAGTAGCAAGAACCCAAAATTCATGAAGTATGAAATTTACAAAATTCCAAAATTCATGATGTGTAAAATTTTCAAATACCAAAAGTCATGGAAAAAAAAGTTTAAAAGTGATAAAACACATGAAGTTCAAAAAATTAGAGGGATAAAACATGTGAAGACTAAAAAAACATAGTATTTTCAGACTATAGTCATTTTAAAAATCAAAATAAAACTTACATACATGACATAACTCTGAAAACCAGTAATAGGTTCATCTGAATAAATCATAGAATAGATGTTGAAAAATCCTTGATACAGGGAACATATAAATTATATTGACATGGAATAGCACACTTAAATAGAACCATCAACATGGGAGTTGATAACTTTGAAAATTAAATCTTGATAAATACCCACATGACTACCCATGAAAAGGATTTACAAATAAGGAACTATGATTCAAAAAATCATGGGCTCCCATTCAAAAAGTTTGAGATTGAGGTGTGTTGAGTAAAATAAATGTGACTTACAAGGGGAATACTCTTTGAGTGTTTGAAAAACTATAATATTTGGTTTTGTAAATACAAACCAAACATTAATCAAACTAGAAAAATATACTAAACTAGAAAAATGAAAGAGTCTCCCAAAACTTTATGCAACATACTAGCCTTGCTCATACTTGGATTTGTGTGTGATGAAGTGATGTTATTTTACCCTTTATTTTAATATTTTAGTAAAAACTTGAAATAAAATGTAGTTTTCATTTTGGTTCTTTAAATCCTATTAAAAATAAGGGAAACTCAGTCATTGCTCTATTACCATCTAGGCATTTATATCCCCGATAGAGATACCTTTGATTCCTCCCTTTCTCCTTCCACAAGTTTACATGATGCATGATAGATTGATCTTATTTCAACATGTGAGTATTTAATCATATTTATATTTATGTTTGGATTTATTGATCACTCTTTATGTTTAATTGGTCTTTTTCTCCTTTTTTTATAATATGAATGGAAGAAGGGGAATGTGAACCGTATGAGTTGGTGTGTGATGAGGAAAACCCAATTTATAAGAATGTCCCTGACACAAGTATTCAACTATAATATAAGCCTAGTTTAGTTCCTATTGTATACATAAATTCTATAAATATTAAACATAATGGTGTAAAACTTGAAAACAAACCAATTATGTATTCCATCTATGATATGCCCACATATGTTCTCTTTTTTGTACAATGTCCCCATAGACCTATTATACAAGCTTAAGCATGCATAATAAGCATAATGAATTATATATTAGATTGCTTACACTAGAATAAGTTGATCATATTATCATGAAACAAATCACATTTACTCTATAAAATAGGAAACTAATCTAAGGAAATAAAATGTTAAAAGCAAGAAAAATTAATTAAAAAAGCATGAAAACTACTCTAATAAAAGCAAGTGATATAAAATAGGAAACCTAACTAGGAAATAAATAAACCTAATCTACTCCTACATCTATTTCATCAATAATTTTAATTCAAGGACATCTCTAGATGGTATAACCATGAAGTAGTGCTTAAAAAATGGCCCATTGTCTAGATATGTCAATTCTTTACCTTGGAGATCTTTTAAACAAAAATCATTATTACCCAAGATATCTAATATATGATAAGGCCTAATCCATAAGGGGTTGATATTATCATCTTATCCTTTCTTATTTTTGTATTTATCCCATAAAATCACTAGATCAAATATTTTGAATGCTTTAAGTTTTGATATGATATTATAACATCTTGATTTCACTCTAAACCTAATAACCATTGATTCATGGATTTTTAAGGTTATTATTTGACTAACTACTATTTAGTCAAGCTTGATTTTATATTTTTAGTATGGGTTAGCTATAGGTTACTTAATTTACATTTTTTATTAGCTATAGAGTTATCTATACTTTTATATTTTGTACATAATGATCATGATTGTTAGTTATTACAACAGTATATTGTGGATTATATATGTTTATATCTAACTACTTATTTACAAAATTTGAATTTTAGTAAAATTGGGTCAACCCATACATATTTAAACTTTTCAAAATTTACCATATGTCTAATAGGGTCTCATGTGTGTCTACATACCTTACCTATCCCTACTCTAGCCTTGGTCCAAGTCCATCTTCCTTGTGCTTGTCTAGTCAGCCAAAGTCAACTTTGGTCAACCTTGGTAAAACATTGTAAAAGGTAAAAATTATCTTTAAAATTTCATAATATTGTCATTTAGATGTTTTAAGGTGTTACTAAGTCATAAATATTCCCTTTGTCATGTTTCATATGCAAAAAATGCCTTTTAGTCATATTTTTGGCTTATTAAATGACTTGTATGGATTAGTTAAAGAAGAAAATTTATCACTAAGGAAGATTTAAATGTGTAGAAGGTCAATATATGTCATGATGAAGTATTATTAAGTTCAAGAGGTTGTTTCATGTGGGAAGAGGTAGTTTTCCCTTAAAAATAGGCCCTTATTGGCTCTTGTATAGACTTGGGAAGTCCACCTTTATATAAAATGTGAGAATGTGCCTCTTAATATTATTAAGAACTTTACCATTCCTGGTGTGTTGATATTTCATTATATAAAATCAGTTTTTTCTTCATTTTCTTCATTCATGCCTTTGCAAACTAAGGAGAGTCAACTTTGGATGCATAGTACAATCTATATAGGTGGAGTTGGGAGGAGTGCTCTTAGGGGTTCAGAGGATTATTATTCATCTTAAAATATATTGCAACAAGTTTTATTTTTATGGATTATCCTTTATGAATCATTTCTAAGAATCTAGGTAGCTTTTTATGTTTGTTCATCCATAAGGGGTCTACTTTTTGAACTAGTTTTAAAATATTTTGCTTTGGTTTGATAGATTTGATTGCTACATATGTTTATAAAGGCCTATCCATAGGTTTTACATGTTTATCTTGGTTTTTTATGTCTCAAGAGTTAAAGAAGCCTCTTCTAGGCTTGTCCTTGGTCTAATTCCACCCTCACTGCTCTATACTAAAAAATATGCACCTGTAGGTGCCTTGAAGGAAGTTTTCCACGTTAGGATGAGAGAATTTAATTTTGTTTCAGTTGTTTTTAATTATGAAGGTGAATATGATGATCAAGGTAGAAACATGGAGTAAAAAATCATGCATTTTTCTTACAATACCATACTTGATGCTGGATATCCACTTATAGGTGGTCTTGACAGAGGTTGAAATGGTCATTTTGGAGTTTTGAATCATAATATGAATCCCACTTGAGGTATTAAAATAGGGTGAATGGATTATATACCTCATTAAGTGATAGGTTTACAATAAGAGTTGAAATCGAAGGTCATCATCAAAAAATACTGACTATGATTATAAGCATGTTTGCCCAGAAAATACCAAACAGAGGGTAGGTAACTTTTCCAAAATGACATATAACATGTTTTGAAATAATATCAAGGAATATAAGTTGGTATTATTAAATCCCTTGGTATGGAAAAGTATTATTCCAAGTTTGGGAGAAAAAATATCAATGAAAGGTAGTCATCTAAAGGTCCAAAGGTGCCATGAAAACACTAAATTCATTCAGTGTCCTCTATAGATTTCTAAGCCTAAAAGACTCCTAAGATCAAAAAAACAACTAAAAAGTTATATAACTTACACTTGATAGATTTTTTAGGTGAAAATTATACCATGATGCCCAAAGAAGATAATGACAATATGATATGTAATTTGTGACTCCATATTAGTCTATAGGCAATCTATAGGTTTGAGATCAAAAAGTGGCCTCTCTTCATCAAATTTGTCAATTAGGAATATTTTCCATATATGAATGATTATAAATGGTCCAATTAGTACTGATGAATTGATATTTAATAGGAAAATATGGCACTTGGTGGGGTGACTTCTTATACTTACTCCCTATCTATATAATGTCCATTTGCAACCTACAAGTAGGGCAAGTTGATAGTGACCTATAGATTTGAAGCATGTTTGGTGTTTAGGGTTATTTTTAGAAACATATAATATAATAAGGAATATTTATTATAAAATTATTTCATAAAAAACCTTAATTCATCTAATATAAAGTCTAAAAGCATGCAAGTACACCTATAAGTCAGTAAATAAGGTGTCTCAGTCCATCTGCAGCCAAGCGAGTAAACAATGGGATTTGATGTCTTGATGGTGTTTAAGGTTGTTAAAGTTATAAAATTTTTAGAAATGAAATATTATTACCCTACGATATTTTTATAAGATACATAAACACCCTCCATATAATTTCATGAGACCACCTCTACCTACAGGTAGGGGTAAGCTGACTATCCCAGTCAGTAAGTAGGCAATGACAAATGAGGGTGATATGTTTAGTTGGGATGGAATAAACATAAAATAAAGGATTAAAATAAATATTAAATTAAAACAAATTCTTATATAATTGTTTTCAAATATTTCATCAATCTAAATCAGGCATTGACACCTACAGGTAGGGAAAGAAGAGAAATTATCATAGTCAGCCATGATAAACCTAGTCTTGTGATTTTAAGAGCTTAGCGGTGTTTTAAGAAGATAAGGAGTTAGATAAATACTATAATAACTCTATTTTATAATTTAATAATATATATCCTTTAAAATGAACATATATCAAGGTAAGAGTCTCCAATTTCATGAAACATAGTCAATATTTAACACCCTACATAGTCCTGTACCTAAAAGTCTGCCAAGGCAAATGGAGCAATTTGAGAGGTATAGACTCATAAAAAAGAGATAAAAATTTATATAAGGAAATATTTTGAGTTTAAAAATCCACTTAAATATCTAAATTTAAGTAACAATTAGGCTAATATGCCTCTATTCTATCTCAGAGGTAAGGCACTTTTCGCTTGCATGAACTCTACAAGTTTTGGAATTAAAGATGGAGGCTGGACTAGAAGTAAATAAGAAAATTAAATATTATTTTATAAGTTGAAATAAATATTAATAAACATATAAAACCAACCTAGAAATTCTTAATCCAAGTGGGGTGGTTTGGGCAACAAGTTTTGCAGGAAGGGTAGTTAGGCAAAATACAAGCCTAACCCAAAATGATAGGTCACTTCCAATTTCAACCTTTCTAAAACATTATAATTATTTGGATCACATTAATGGGATTGAAACTGATGTGTCTAATCCATCTTATAGGTATGCAAGTTCAACAAGGAGGTTTAAACTATAAAGTTTGCAACTAGGCCTAGTAGGCCTAATCTAGGCCTTATACCCAAAGAGGAGTCCTGTCACTTTTATGAGAAGATGAAAAATAAAACTTCTTGAAACATGTGTATGGTATGGATAAAAAGGTTTTTGAACCATCAATAGGTATAAAAGTTCACCAAGAATCCATGTTGGGCTTGAAATGCACACATACCATGAAAAATGTTCTTAAATAACTTGAATGGCCAATTTGAAATGCTTAGAGCTTCCATGATACTTTGCATGGAATCTCAATGCATTCAAAGGTGTTATGGAGGGTCTCTAGGAATCCATTAGTGGAATTGGTTTGAAAATATAGTGTGTTATCTATATGAATAAATTTTAAGACTAGATACCTCCCTAAAACCCTCACAAACCCCAACTCAGACTTGATGGAAAATATGAAACAAATGGAGAAACCAAATGAGATAAAGTGACCATAAATCCAATTAGGTCTGTAGAGGACTCTCCAGGGCCCTATCCCATGTAATTGAGATGTACCCTACTTGTATAGAAGAGGTATAATAGGGATTATTTTGATAGATTTATGTGTTTCATAGGGATGGAAAACTTTCAAAATATTAAATCACCTTTGGGAGAGATATTAGGACTTTTTATAAGTCCTCATGTTCATATATTGAGTTATCTAATCTCCTTAGTGTGCCTACCATATTCTTAATCTCAGCTAGCCATAGTGAATGAGCAGTGAACACTTAGTGAAAATGGTGAAACTCCAATAAGGATTCCTTTTAAAGATTGATTCATGAACTTAATGACTCAAAAAATATTTACATGTTTCATTCCTCCTTATGAATGGATCAAGTTATAGAATTGGAAGGATTTTGAATGCCAAGTGTGAGTGGTGCATGAGGAGTTATTTATGACTTCAAAAAATTATTACTCATGATTAGAGGAATATGAATGATTTAAGACCAATCCATTACATGTGAGGGATTTTTGGTAATCCCTACCCTTTATATCAATCATCATATCTAACCCTATTTAGTGGAGAAGGTGTTTTGTGAAGGCAAATCATGGAAATAGTTTATTATGCAATCACAAGAGCATCTATGCCACATATGGAGGAGTTAAACAAGTTTAAGAGACATTTGTCATTACTTTACTTTTAAGACCTATCTCATGATAGGTTCTATTGATGTTATAACTCCTTCTCCTTGATTTACAAGTGTCTTATTGACTCTTGAGCTTCCCTTTCTCTATCTCCTCTCACAATTGCTATAACTACTAGCCTTTTTGGATATTTTAGGGATCTCTCCACCTGGTTCTAGTAAATACCTACCAAATTTATGCCTTAAATTGATGAAGAATGTTGTTTTACCTCATTCAAGATTCCATTAAGTGCATTTTTTGGTTGTTGGTCTT
Source organism: Torreya grandis (assembly GCA_037957365.1). Lineage (NCBI taxonomy): Eukaryota > Viridiplantae > Streptophyta > Pinopsida > Cupressales > Taxaceae > Torreya > Torreya grandis. The sequence continues at coordinate 4,116,608 of JARHVA010000199.1, read as the reverse complement.
GTGCAAGTGTATTTTACTTACCTTCACATGTTACTCTTCCTAGTACCTTGTATGAATTAAAAGATCTCTTTTATACATTAGCAAGAAGTGTCTAATGTTGATTGAAGGTATAGTGAGTATCTCATTAATTAGTTTTTCTATAGTAAATATTGTCTAAGTCCTTCTATCCTAAGATTTCTTCCATACCCCATGCTTGAAACATTGATGTAGAAGAGGAGTGTTGAACTAGATGAAGTGTATGTGTGGGATTATCTTTGGTTTCAAGTGTATTGTAAGTGGCATAAGTAGACCATATATTTGGTGTATCACCTCCCCTAGATTATATTTTTTTCAATTATCCTTATCCTTTTCCCCACAAAAAGGTTAGTAGTAGGTTTGATATATAGTGGTCCATTAAGGGAACTATCCATAATCTAGAGATCCACCTCAAATTTTGGTCACCCATAACCCTAAGGTGATTCCATTGTGCCACTTGAATGAGTATAGACTTATCATATCCTCAAGGGGTGTAAGTTCAAGTGACATTAGTTTTTGGGATGCTTTATGGGACAAAAAAATCCATTCCTTGAGGAGTTTTTTGTTCTCCTCAAGTTATCAAGTTTTAGAGGCAATTTTAATGATCACCAATGGAAAATCCAAGAATAAAAATACTGGTTAGGTATCCCAAGTACACTATTTTAGGTTTGGCTCTTATTATATACACTTCTCATGAGTTATTTATGGATTGTTTTTATGTTGAGATTGTCTTAACACAAGTTGGTGAGACATATCCATCTTTGCCTATTCCCTCTCAATATGAACAAGTCTATGGACAATCTTTTCATGATCCCTATCAATCCTATGTTGCTTATACTTAGACATATCAAGCTTGTGCTTAACCTAGTCCACCTATTTCTTCTCCAAATTAGTATATTTCAAGTTTTAAGAAGACTCTCATTGGCAATAAGAATTATATGCTAGACCTCGATACTAGAAATGGTTGTGGTCAAGTCATCCATAGTGATTTTATAAGAAGTGTGAGGGATGATCTATAATTATTTAAGAGAGAATTGATGCCAATTAAGAGATCTAATTTTCAAGGCCTTATGGGTGAAATGCTTGATGTTTGCAATCTAATTTTACACCTAGAAGAGAGGTTGAAAGCTTGTGAACCAGATCAAACTTAGAAGCTCCAATACACCCCATAATAGCCTTCAAGTGTGTCACCTATACCTATTCAAAATGCCAATCTAGTCATGTTGAAAAATTCCCCAAATCCTTCATGAATTTCCCAAGGTTTTCCTTATTGAAGTTCCATCCAAGAGAGTAGCCAAAGGAAGAGGGATACCACTATTAGAGAAGATTTTTAGAGAAGTTTGATTTTGGAGGCTCATCTTGACAAGGAGATTGAGTTGGAAAACCAACATATAAATCAATACATCATGGCATTAGAAAAAAAGGTCTCTAAGTGTGATATTCCTTCATTTTCATCTCATTCTCATGAAGAATCTTCTAATTCTAGTTTCTAAAGATGGAAGTAGTGGAAATTTTTGGAACGAAGGAAAAGGGATGCCTAATTGGAGAAGTTGAAAGTGAAGAGAAGAATAAACCTATTAAAATCCCTCTGACCCCTCCTCAATAAACCTTATACCCTTCATCCCAAATTTATGTTTCTCCCTTCCCTAATGAAGACCTTATTTTCCCTCAAGAAAAGCTATTTCAAGAGAGCCTTACCAAACAAATTAAGGAGTTAGAACTCAAAGTGTATAATCTCTCATATATGTAAGTAAATCTTGAAGCAAATGAGGTAACTGAATCTAATATGGATTGGCTGAATGAAGATAGATCATATTGTAATGGTGAAGAATAGATTGCTCCTTAGAAGCCTTCTTGGGCTAAAATTCCTAGTTTTGAGATGCCTATAATTGATATCACTAAAAGGGAGAATGAGATGGAGATTTGAGATTGGGTTGATGATGAGGAAGAATTTATTCTTTGTGAAGAAACATCAAATTGTGATTGTGGGGATGAAGACCTTAATTATGGTGAAGAAGGAGCTTTGGAAAAGGTTCTTTTGGATTCCAAAGAGAAATAAATTTCTCTTGTTTTTCACCTTCATGATGTTGACCAAAAATAGGATGATGAATTGTGGTAGAGATTTGAATATATTTATAATTAAATTGAAATCCCCAAGGATCCTAAACTTCTTTTGGATATGACTACAAAAAATGGTAAGTAAGATAACATGTTTCAAGAAGAAGGCATATGGCACACTGATCCAAAACTTAGAAGTTCTAGTTGATGAATATTTCAATAGCACATAAATAACACAATAACAATGGATTCTCTGAGAAGAGACATTGTATTACTTAACAACTTAAATACAAAACATTCACTTATCTCTATGAAGAGATGTCTATCTTTCCCTTTGGGGTTACAATACATTTATACATATTCTTGAAGGCCACCTCAGGAGATTGCGTGGCTCGAGGAATTAACGGTGATGACTGAACAATACAATGCTTGGGGATATAATCGCTCACAACATTAAAACAATACAATGATCGAGGATATAATCACTCATAGCATTGAAATAATGCAATGCTCAAGGATATGATCACTCGAGGACCAAAAAAAAATGAAAACAATACAATAGTCGAGGAGCTGACTGCCACCTAACTACCACTAAGGACAAAATGGAATGAAAACAATACAAAAGTCAAGGAGTTGACTACCACCTAACTACTACCAAATGGTCACCTTAAATGGTTTCCTAGATCATTCCTCCCTCTTTGAAAATTAATGGTGTCCATTTCATCAAGATTCCCCATCAGGTGGGGTAGTTGTGTCTTGATGTGATTCGCTGTGAGCCACTCACCTTAGTGGCTAAGCTGGCCTCTCTTGACCACTCGATATAGTGGAATAAAGCATCCTCATGTTGTCTTCATCCAAGTATCCACAATCTCATCCTCTTCTACCAGAGCAAGATGCTATGGGTGTCTAATAGACGTGGGTGATATGGTTTAAGGAGCTCCACATTGAATATTGGATGCAGACCAAGGTAGGCAGGTAGGTTTAACTCAAAAGCATTTTCTACAACTTTTTTGGTGATGGTGTATGGACCATATCATAAAGGATAAATCTTTCTATTTGGGCATATAAGTCATTCCTTCTGAAGCCATAACTAAACCTTATCACCCATAGTAAAATGGTGTGCAATCCTATGTTTGTCATGGCATAGCTTGTACTTCTGATTCATCTTCTCCAGAATGTCATAAACTTGTTCTTAGATATGTTGCATGTGTTCAGTAAAATTGGTTGCTTTTGCTACCTTAGAGCTTCCATAAGCTGTGTATTCCATGGTGGAGAATAGAATAGCTACATCAATTGGTGCCATGGGTTGGAACCCAAAACATACTTGGAAGGGACTATGCGTGGTTGAGCTGTGCAGTGCCCAATTGTATATGTGTTGGATGAACAGAAGTCCCTCATCCCATGTGCATGGATGTTTGGAGTGATACATTTGAATCATGTGAACAATCAAGAGATTGACCACCTCAGTTTGACCATCATTTTATGGATGGAAGGCTATGGACTTCATTATCTTAGTATCCATTATTTTCCATAGAGTGGACCAGAAGATGCTCAGGAACCTGCTATCTCAATCTGAGACAATGGACTTGGGGAGACCAAAATGGAGCCATACATGGCTAAAGTATAGTTGAGCAGTTTCCTTAGTAGACATATTTTTCTTATAAGCAAGCATAATAGCCATTTTTGAAAAGTGATCAACTACCACAAAAATACAGTCCTTGCCATGTTTGGAAGTTGGCAAACCTGAGAGGAAATCCATTGAGACAGACTCCCAAGGCTTGGTTGGTTCTAGCAATGGTGTGTACAATCCTTGCTTCTTATTGGTTGGCTTGGAAATTACACATGGGGTGCAAGATTTGAGATATCTTTCCACATCTTTGTGCATTGGGGCTAGTAGAAGTGTTTTTGAAGAACTACCAATGTTTTTTTGATACCAAAGTGGCCAGTCGTCCTACTAAAGTGTGCTTCCCATATCATCTTTTGTTGTTCTGCAATAGGAACATAGATGTGCCCCATATGGTAGAGGACATTATTTTACAAATAGAAGTCAGAAACATGTTCACCTCTTTGGAGTGCTTGATATGTGTCAGTAAAGATAGGATCTGCTTCATACAGAGCACCCCAAGTGGCAGTCTCATGTCCACACAGGTCAAGCACTATTGTGAGTGCAGTAATTGGTGGGTGGCTTAGGCAATCTGTGGCTGTATTTGTGCTCCCCTTTTTGTGTTTGATTATTAGGTGCAACTAATGAAGACACATGGCCCACTTTTGGTGCCCCTCATTTCATAGTTTGCTTTGCATCTGGATGAATTCCAATGGTTTGTGGTCAATGTGGATGACCGTCTCTTTCCCCAAGATGTAGTGTTTCTAGTGTTTATAAGCTTATATAATGGTTTAGAGTTCCTTATCATAAGTTGGATATTTCCTAATTGTATCAATGAAATTTTCACTGTGGTATGCAATAGGATAGCCATGTTGCATGGTGATATCTCCCATGGCATATTCAAATGCATCTGTCATCAACTCAAATGGTTGATGAAAATTTGGTAAGGCAAGAATAGGGACTGAGTAGAGTTTGTCCTTCAAATTCTCAAATGTCCTTTACTATACTTCACACCATTGAAATGTAGCTTTAGCTCCTCCTTTAGTCACTTGGGTTAGTGACCAAGCAACACATGAAAATCCAAGAACAAACTTATGGTAGAAATTTGTAAGCCCCAAAAAGCTGTGAAGCTTTATGAGGGTCATTGGTGTGGGCCATTCTCAAATAACTTGAATCTTTTCTAGATTGATATGGACCCCTTCCTCATTCACAACGTACCTAATGTACTGAATTGTTGCAATTCCAAATGTGCATTTGTCAAGATTTGCGTACAACTTGTGCTCTAAAAGAGTTGGAAGCACCTTACAGACATGTTACAAATGTTCTTCCCATGTTTTGCTATATATGAGAATGTCATCTAAGTAGACTACAATGAATGAGTTAGTGAAGGGTCGTAAGATGTCATCCATCATCCTCATGAAGGTTATAGGTGTGTTAGTTAGGCCAAAAGGCATAACTAACCATTTAAAGAGCCCCTCCTTGGCTTTGAATGCAATTTTCCAGACATTAGTGGGATCGATGGGAATTTGGTGATAACCAAATTTGAGATTGATTTTGGTGAAGAACTTCACACCATGGAGCTGGTCTAGTAGGTCATTGATTATGGGGAGAGGGTAGTGATTCCTCATAGCAATTTTATTCAGGTCTGGGTAGTCAATGCAAAACCTCCATGTTCCATCTTTCTTTAGTGCTAGGACAATTGGGCTACCACAAGGTGAAGCGCTTGGCCTGATGTGACCCCTTTTGATCAATTCTTGAATTTATATTTTTATCTCATCATTCTCTAAAACTAATCTATGATACACAAGACTATTAGGCAAAGGTGATCTTGGGATTAAATCGATAGAATGTTTTACCTGACAATGTAGTGGAACTCCTATGGGTGACTTGAATAAGTCAGCATATTCATCTAGGATTCATCCTATCTGCTTTTGTTGTTGTGTTGATTGTGTAGTTAGAATCACAACATCAGCCTCCTTGGATCTCTGTGGTTTGACCATCATGAGAACAAATTTCTTTGTCTTCTCCACCATTCTCTTACATTGCTTACCACTGATCAGGGAAATAGATGTGGGAGGTGGTACCTTTGGTACCCTATAGCATCGTGTTCCAAGAGTGAGGGTGATCCTTCAAGTTTAGGATTCATAGATGCCATGCCACTTATACATGAACGGTTGACCAAGGAGGACATCACAAACATCTAGGTTGACCACATCACATAAGACTTCATCATGGAATGGTTTTATAGCATATGAAAGAAGACACTGATGGGTGATGTGAAGGTCTCTCCTTAGGCTTAACCACCCAATACTATATCGCTTTAGATGAGGCTTCATGGATAGACCTAGACTTCTCACAAATTTAGCCGAGATTAAATTCTTTTGACTCTCGCTATCAAGAATGAAATGTAGAGACTTACCTTTTACCCATAATTTGGAGTGAAACAATCTTTCTTTATCATCTAGTCTTTTCTCACAAGTTTGTGATGAAGCGATGATGGTGTTGGGCTTAACATCTATAATTTATTCTTTGTCCTCTTCAACTGTAGGTTGTGTATGAGGTAGTGTAGTAGACGTCGAGCATTGTGACTCAGAGAGTACCAACTTGATGGCTCGACATTCTTCTTTGGAGTGAGTTCTAGTTTTGTGGTAATCACACCATTTTCCAGCCTTCCCCTTCTAGGATTTCTTATCCTGAAACTCCTTTTGCTTCCAATTTTGGCCTTGTGTTTGACCTTCCTTGTCACTTTTCCCTTTTGAAGGTTGATTCTTCATATTCTTCCTGCCATGCTTCTGTTTAATCTTCACTGCAAATTTATATGCCTCACCGAGGGTTTTTAAATTGAAGAGTTCCATTTCCCCCTAGATGTACAATTATAGTCCACCACGATATTTGAGAGTTTTATATTTCTCACTATCTTCAATGCCTAGTCTTGCAAACAAAGAATGAAAAGCATCTGTGTAATCTTGCACAGATTGGTCCTTTCCTTGGCAGAGTTGTTGCCACTATATGTACAAATCATCATACACGCCAAGGGGATAGTATTCTTCTTTTACTACTTCCATAAAATCATCCTAGGTGGGTTCCACCTTAAGGCCAACGATATCCAAATTGAACCTCTTCTTGTACACTTCCCACCAATTTTTCATGGGTAATGATGATTTCAAAAGAGCAAAAGTGATCTTTTCTCCATCGGTGAACTTATTTACTGAGAAGTAGGATGACAGTTGGTCCAACCAATTTTCCACCACATTAGCATTGATTTTGCCTTTAAATGTGGGAATATCAAAATTTAAATGAACCTTAAAGGGTGTTGGGGCACTAAAAGGAAGCTCCCTTGATGAGGAGCCTGGCTGTGTAGCTACAGAGCTAGAATTTCCCATCGAAAGTGTTTGAAGAATTTGAGCAAATTGTTGGAGCATCTACACTTGTTGACACTAGAGGGCTTCATTCACCATTACCTTGAAAGGATCAGATGTATCAGGTGTCATCCACCATTTGAGGTCATTTAGAGTGCATAAGGGGAGCATCCGGAAGCTCTATCACTTCCCACCCAAGTTTCCTGTATCCTGACCTTGTCCTTGGGAACATACACTTCTCAAGACAAATCGCTCTGATACCACTGATCCAAAACTCAAAAGTTCTAGTTAATGAATATTTCAATAGTATAGAAATAACACAATAACAATGGATTCTCTGAGAAGAGATGTCATATTACTTAACAATTGCAATACAAAACATGTGCCTATCTCTGTGAAGAGATGTCTATCTTTCCCTTTTGGGTTACAATACATTTATACATATTCTTGAAGGCCACCTTAGGAGATTGCATGGCTTGAGGAATTAATGGTGATGACTAAACAATATAACGCTCAAGGATATAATCACTTGCAGCATTAAAACAATACAATGCTCGAGGATATAATCATTCGTAGCATTGAAATAATGTAATGCTTGAGGATATGATCACTCGAGGACCAAAACAAAATGAAAATAATACAATAGTCAAGGAGCTGACTGCCACCTAACTACCATGAAGGACAAAATAGAATGAAAACAATACAAAAGGCAAGGAGTTGACTGCCACCTAACTGCCACCAAATGGTCACCTCGAATGGTTGCCTGGATCACACACCTATATGTATATGTTCAAGGAATATGAGGATTGTGAGAAGACAAAACTCCTTAGAAAGGAATCCCATGATGTGGAGAAGAAAACATGTGTTGAGAGGTATTTCCATCAAGAGATTCCAAACCATGATAGAGAAATTTATGATGACTATTAGTCTTTTGAAGATGACTTTAATATTGGTCCTACAAGCACATGTGAAGCTACTCCTACAAACACCAAGAAGGAGTTTGAATAATAAAAACCCATTGAATTCCATGATACAACACTTCTTTAATGATTTTAAGATTTTTTAACAAATAAAAATGATAATGAGGCCTTTCAAGAAGATATAGACTTTCAACAAGTTGTCCCACGCATAGAGATGTAAATTTACCATGATAAGACAAACAAATAGTAGTATGAGCCATGTTTTCAAGTCCAAGAAGATTTCATTTATCCTAGAGACTTGTTTAAGATGAATCAATCACTATACAATCTAATCCAAGGAATAAGAAAGAAGCATGAGTCATCTTGTACTACATCCAAAAACAAGCATGCTTGGCATCCTCATTCATCAAGTGAGGAAGGAGATTCAAAGTACTTTAATTTTGATCCAAGAAGGGAGGTATGTTTGGTTAGATGTACATAACTAGTTTGCTTGTTTTTGCATCTTATTTTCCCCTAAGTGCTTAGTAGCACATGTGTGCCTTTGCTTTGTGTGTTTGCTTGGTCTTGTTGTGTGTTATCTTTCTTTTGTGTGTTTTGAGGTCAATCATATATATTATTAGTCAAGTTAAGGTCTGATCCTAATATTTAAAGGTGCATCTGAATCCCTTTTCCCAATGTATGGGATAAAGTTTCAGGTCCTTAACATAGGTAAGCATGTTACTCATACAAATTATAAAAAGTGTTGAACAAATTTAACTTCTAGTCAAATAGGGTCAACCCCTACATATTGAAACTTTTCAAAATATCTCATATGTCTAATAAGGTCTCATGTGTGTCTAAATACCTTACATATCCCTACTCTAGCCTTGGTCCAATTCCATCTTCCTTGTGCTTGTCTAGTCAACTACAGTCAACTTTGGTCAACCTAAGTCAAACATGCTCAAAGGTCTAAATTATCTTAAAATTTTCCTAATATTGTCATTTAGATGTTTTATGGTGTTACTAAGTCATAAAGTTTCCCTTTGTCATGTTTCATATGCAAAAAATGACTTTTAGTAATATTTTTGGCTTATTAAATGACTTGTATATATTAGTTAATGAAGAAAATTTGTCATCAATGAAAATTTCAATGTGGAGGAGGTTAGGATATGTTAGGAGGTAGTTAGTTCAAGAATTAGTTTCATATAGAAATAGGAAATTGTCCCTTAAAAATAGGTTCTTATTGGAACTTGTACAGACTTGGGAAGTCCATCTTTAACTAAAAATATGGGAATGTACCTCTTCATCTCCTTAAGACCTTTACCATGCCTAGTGTGTAGAGATTTCATCAAATAAATTGGTTTTTTCTTCCTTTTCTTCCTTCTTACCTTTGTAATCTAATGAAAGTCAACTTTGGATGCATATTACAATCTATATAGGTGGATTTTGGAGGAGTGATCTTAGGGGTTGGGAGGAGTCTTAGTCAAATTCAAATCCATGGCAACAAGTTTCAGTTTTATGGCTTATACTTTATGAATCATTACTAGGAAGTTAGGTAACTTTTTATGCTTCTTCATCCATGAGGGGTCTCCTTTTTGAGATAGTTTCAAAATAATTTTCTTTGGTCTGATGGATTTGATTATTCCATATGTTTATCAAGGTCTCTCCATAGGTTTTCCATGGTTCTCTTGGTTTTGAAAGTATCAAGAGTTTAAAAAGGCTCTTTTAGGCTTGTCCTTGGTCTAATTTCACCCTCACTGCTCTAACTCATAAATATGCACCTACAATTGCTTTGAAGGATGTTTCCCATGTTAAGATGAAGGTATTGAATGTTGTTTCAGTTTTTTTGAATTATTAAGGTGCATATGGTGATCAAGGTAAAAACATGGAGAAAAAAATCATGCATTTTTCTTATAATACCATACTTGTTGACTAATAGCCACCTATATGTGGTCTTAACAAAGGTTGAAATGGTTACTTTAGAGTTTTGAATCATAATATGAATCCCACTTGAGGTCTTAGGATGGGTTGAAGGCATGATATACCTCATGAAGTGATAGGTTGCTAATAAGAGTTGAATTTCATCATCAAAGAGTGTTGATTGTCATTTTAGGCCTGTCTACCTAAAAAACACCAAATAAAGGGTAGGGAGATTTTTTAAAATGACATATTACATGTTTTTCAAGATTATAAAGGTATATAAGTGGGTATTATTGTAGCACTTGGTATGTAAAATTAGTATGCCAATTTTGGAAGAAAAAATATCAATGAAATGTATTCATCTAAAGGTCCAAAGGTGCCATGAAAACACTAAATTCATTTAGTGTCCTCCACATGTTTCTAACCCTAAGAGACTCTTAAGATAAAAATAAAAAATATAAAGGTATAGAACCTAAAATTTATAAATTTTTTGGTGAAACCATGGTTCCCAAAGAATATAAGGACAATATGAAATGCAATTTGTGACTCCATACTAGCCTACAAACAATCTACAAGTCTGAGATCAAAACTAGTCTTTCATCATCAAAGTTGTCAATTAGGAATATTTTCCATATATGAATTCTTATAAATGTCCCAATTAGTAATTATGAATTGATATTTAATAGTAAAATATGGAACTTGGTGTGGTGACTTCTCATACTCACTCCATGTTCGTACAATGTCAATTTGTAACCTACAGGTAGGGTAAGTTGACAATGACCTATAGATTTGATGCATGATTAGTATTTACAATTATTTTTAGAGAAATATAATGAAATAAATAATATTTATTCAAAAATTATTTCATAAAAAACCTTAAATTCACCTAATACAAATTCTAAAAGCATGCAACTACACTTATAGGTGAGTAAATAAGATGTCTCAGTCCATCTACAACCAAGCAATTATACAGTGCGCTTTGATATATTAATGGTGTTAAAGGTATAAAATAGGTAAAAATAAAATATTTAAACCTTATGATATTTTTATAATATACAAAAACACCCTCCATATAATTTCATGAGACCACCTCCACCTACATGTAGGGGTAAGCTCACTATCCCAATCAATAAGTAGTGACAAATGAGGGTGATGTTTCTATTTAGGATGGACTAAACATACAAGAAAGGAGTAAAATAGTTTTTAAATGAATTTAAATTATTATATAATGGTTTTAAAATATTTCATCAAGCCAAAATAGGCATTAACACCTATAGGTAGGGAAGGAAGAGAAATTATTACAGTCAGCCATGACAGACCTAGTCTTGTGCTTTTAAGAGCTCTAAGGTGTTTTGAGAGGCCAGGGTGTTGGAGAGATATTAGAGGAAATATATTTGATAATTTAATAATATATATTTCATTTAAAATTAACATATGTAAATTCAAGAGTCTCTAATTTCATGAAACATAGTCAACATTCAACACCCTGCACAGTCATATACCTAAGAGTCTACCAAGGCAAATGGAGCTATTTGAGAGGTCTAGACTCATCATCAAGAGATAAAAATTTATAAAAGACACTATTTTTATTTTTAAAAACCCCTAAAATATCTAAACTTAAGTAAAATTTAGGCTAATATTCTTCTATTTTGTCTCAAAGGTAGGGCACTTTTCCCTTGCATGAACCCTATAAGTTTTGAAATTGAAGATGGAGGATGGACCAGAAGTAAATAAGACCAATAAAAATGATTGTATAAGTTTAAATACACCTGAATAAACATATTAAAAAAAAACATAATGTCTAAATATAATTATGGTGGTTTGGGAAACAAGGTTTGTAATAAGGGTAGTTAAGCAAGATACAAGCCTAACCCAAATGATAGGTCACTTCCAATTTTAACCTTTAAAAAGCATTATAATGATTTGGAGAGCATTAATGAAAGTTAAAATGATGTTAATAATCAACATTATTTGTATTTAAGGTCAAAAATGAGGTTTAAACTACAAAGTTTACATCTAGGCGTAGTAGGCCTAATCTAGGCATGATACCTAGAGAGAAGTCCTATCACTTTTAGGACTAGATGACCACTAAAAATTCTTGAAACATGTTTTTGGGATGGGTAAAAAGGTTTTTTAACCATAAATATGTATAAAAATTTACCAAGAATCCATTTTTGGGCTTAAAATACACACATACCATGCAAAATGTTTAGAAATGACTCGAATGGCCAATTTGAAATGCTTGGAACTTCCATGACACTTTGCATGGAAACTCAAGGTGTTCAAAGGTGTTATATAAGGTCTCTAGGAAGACATAAGTGGAATTGGTTTAAGAAATTATCATTCTATCTCTATGAATAAATGTTAAGACCAAATACTTCCCTAAAACCCTCACAAACCTGAACTTAGACCTAATGGAAAAGATGAAGCAAATAGAGAATCTGAATGGGATAAAGTGACCATAAATACAACTTGGATCTATATAAGACTCTCTAGGTCCCTATCCTGTGAAATTTAGTTGTATCCTACTTAAATGTAAGAGGTATAATAGGGATTATTTTGATAGATTTATGTGTTTTGTAGGGATGGAGAACTTTAAAAAGATGTAATCACCTTTGGGAGAGATATTAAGAATTTTTATAAGCCATAATGTTCATATATTTAGTTATCTAATCTCCCAATTATTCCTACCATCTTCCTCATCTTAGCCAGTCATAGTGAATGAGTAGTGAACACTTAGTGAAAATGGTGAGACTCTAATTGGGAAGCCTTTTAAGTCTTGATACATGAACCTAATGACTTGGACACTCTTAAAATATGTCATTCCTCGTTGCGCATGGATTAGGTTTCAAAATTTTGAATGCTATGTGTGAGAGGTGCATGAGAAGGAGTTATTTGTGACTGTCATGAATGATTACTCATGATTAGAGGAATATGAATTATTGAAGACCAATCCAATGCATGTGAGGGATTTCTGGTAATCCCTCCCCTTTAGATCAATCATCAAACCTAACCCTATTTAGTGGTGGAGTTTTTTGAAGGCAAATCATGAAAATAGTTTCTTATGTAAGCACAAGAGTATATACACCACATATGAAGGAGTTAAACAAGTTTAGGAGACATTTATCCTTAATTTCCTTTTAATATATATTTCATGCTAGATTATATTATTTTTTTAGCTCATTTTCCTTACTTTAAAGGTGTCTTAGTGACTCTTGAGCTTCATTTTCTCTCTCTTCTCTCATAATTGCTATAAATATTGGCATTTTTGGTTGTTTTAGAGATATCTCCACCTAGGTATGGTGAAGCCCTACCAAATTTTTGCCTTGAATTAATGAAGAATTTTTATTTAACTCATTAACGATTCCAATAAGTGCATGTTTTAGTTATTGGTCTTGTGCATGTGTATTTTGTTTACCTTCACATGTTACTCTTCCTAGTGCCTTATGTGAATTGAAATCTCTCTTTTTTAGGTTAGTAAGAAGTGTCTAATGTGGATTATAGGTATAGTGAGTAGCTCATTCATTAGTGTTTTTAGAAGACATATTGTCTAATTCCTCATAGACTAAGTTCTCTTCAAGACCCTATGAGTGAAACATTGATGTAAAAGAGGAGCATCAAATTGGATGAAGTGTATGTGTGGGATTTTATCTGGCTTCAAGTGAATTATAAGTGGTGTGAGTAGACCATCTATTTGGTGTATCAAATCCACTATATTATATTTGTTTTCAGTTATCCTTCTCCCTTCCCCCTTCCTAGAATTTAGTAGTAGGTTTTATCTATAGTGTTATATCAAGGGAACTAGCACTAATCTAGATATCCATCTCAAATTTAGGTCACTCATATCCCTGAGGTGGTTCCATTGTGCCACTTAAATGAGGAGAGATTTATCATCTCCTCAAGGGGTGAAATTTCAAGTGACAACACTACCCTCATTATTATGAGGTGGTTGTAATATAAATTAATACCTCAAAGTGTGATGGAGTGAGGGTATCATCAGAGAGGGTTACATATACAGAGGCATTAAAAGATGATAGAGGGAAAGGATAGAAACCCATGCACACACCATAATTAGATTAATATTTTTATTTAATGTTTATTTTAGATATCTATAGCATGTATTTTATTGCAAATATAATTTTGTTATGATCTTGTTTTATGTTTGATGCTTATTTAGTTATTTGATTTCATTTATGGGTGTCATACTTTGATTTACTTGTATGATGTTATTCCTATATTGAATACATGAATCTATTTATGTCCTTAACATTACTTATTATTGTCTTTGGATATAGTTGAGTGTAGTATGAAAATATTTTTTTAGTGTACTATGATATAGTATTAGACAAATTCTATTACTTTGCTTGATTTATGTGAAGAGGAGATTAATATGCTTAGAAGGTTATTATTATTGTTAATAATAATTGAATGACTTACATATAAGTCAATTGGATTGTTAACTAATCATCGTGATAGAATTTTATAGCATTGATATTTACCCTTTTCTAAAAATAATTGCATTCTATAACTAATATATTGAAAGTTTTTTTGTTTAAATGACATTTGGTAAATATCATTGTGGTCATTAAATATTATTATGTTTAGTAGATAGTCAAAGGTCAATTTAATTATTTAAATGGTTATAATTTTTTATTAACATGGTCCTTATAATGATAATGATAGGATAAATTTTGTTAAGTCAATGTAAGAAGGATTAAACTCATTGTTAATAAATATATTTAGAGGGTTTCGTAAAAGTCAATTTGCTTCATTAATAAGTGAATTCATTATTAAGAATGCATATAGTTAAAGGAATCAAATGGAACATTCAAAATATTAGGGTTTCTATTGGGTCGACTTGTGTTAACAAAGTTTAAGCCAAAAAATATTATTTTGTTTTGGATTTTGGCATGATGATTAATACTTTTTGTTAGCTATGGGTTATATGCATTGAATTAGTAATTATTCTATCTAAGAGATTGGATTAATTTAGGGGCAAGATAATATCATGCATATAGATATACTAAACATGATGGAGGATTTTGATGGCATGACTCAACATGAAAGAGTTAGAAAGAGGAAATAAGATGGAGAAATTTGGAGAAAGTTTGCAGACATTATCATTTGAGATTTTGTTACCAAGTTGGTTCTATTTTATTTTGGGGGTTTTAGTCTGTTTAATTTTTATTAATAAAATTATTAAATGGTCTTCATATTCAATCCTATGGATGGATAATCCATCTAAAAAATTGAATACATAAACCAAGAATCCCTAGGTTTGAATGGCTCAATATTTGTGTTATTTGGCATATATATAAAGATACTTCTAAATAAATTTTGTATGTTTATAGTTGTTTCAAATTTGAAATCTCTAGGGATAATTATTGACTTGGTATGACTAATTCCTTAGTTATGTAAAATTATTTAGACCTTGTAGAGTCTTTTCTTAGTACTTAAAATATATAACTAAATTCGATTTTATAAACATTAATATCTAGGCATAAGTTTTAACATAAGTAGGGTATGATTATATATTTGAGGGTTTTGAACTCAGAATTATTAATGATAGTTTAAGCCATCTATTTTAAACTAGGTAGTTTAATATTTATTATATTATATTATAAATATATAAGGCTAGTTAGGCCATGGTTGTGTAGTTTTCTAACAAAAAAATTAATTATGGAAGATTATATAAGTCATTTTCAATAAAATATAGAACTACATGTTTTGTTTCTTTAATATGGCTTATTTGGAAAATATACATATACAAGGCTATCTATATAATAGCTATAGGACTTAAATGGAATGTGACATATACATATTTATGTATTTATGGATTGTGGCGATAGTCTACTTAAGTTTGTAAATCATTTGAAGAGTGAATCCTATATTAGAAGTTGACTAGTATTTTACTATAATCTTAGTGTTTAATTTTTGTGAGTATAGATAATTTCATGTTTGAAAATTGGTTAAAAAGTAATCTAAGCCAAATTGTGTGTGTGTGTGTGTGTGTGTGTGTGTGTGTGTGTGTGTGTGTGTGTGTGTGTGTGTGTGTGTGTGTGTGTGTGTGTGTGTGTGTGTGTGTGTGTGTGTGTGTGTGTGTGTGTGTGTGTGTGTGTGTGTGTGTGTGTAATGATTATATATAAAAACTCATAGATATATATTTGGATAGGTTTTTATTATAACTGTGAGTTTTGAAGTTTGTTTACATTTTGAATTGAGGACCTAAGTTTAATAATATAATGTAAATAATATAAATATAATTGGCTAAGTTAGTATCATGAATACATGTTGAAGACTTTAAAATAAAGGATTATTGGTTTAATAAATCATTCTATTGATTGCTATCAACTAAAATATAAACATGAAGGGTTTGAAGTAAACTATATATGTTTAGAACTATAGGATACTATTGGCTAAGCCTATATAATGTTTTATGCTTATTTATATATTTTTGTGCATATGGAAATATAACCTTTTAGATATAGTCAGTTGAGTATGTTTCCAATTGAACACTATATATGAAATTTAATTTAAATGGATTGATAACTAAATCTTAGTTGGAAATATGAGAATCAATATTGGTTGATTATGGAAAAATAAATGAACCATTATATGAAAAAATATAGATGATTTATATATGATTGTGTACTTTTAGATATTCAATGATGGTCTGTTGGACATGTTATACATTGAATCATTATAGTTATCTTATGTTTTTATTTAAAATAAGATTAATTTCATAGATAAATATGTATATGCATATGCCATTATACATGATAGTCATGATAAATATGGACATAGTACTATTCCATGTAGAGTATAACATATTTACAAATGCATATACTATTTGATGCTTATATTATGCTAATTGACATAGCGTAGTAATATGAGTGTTTTATTAGGTGTTAAATTTTTTGATGAAGCATTAAATATGAGGCTTTAATAATATTAAATACAGATCATATTATGTTAGTATTTTGGTATCTTATTGAGGTAATTTTGATGTTTATATATAAATTAAATAAGCTATTGATTAATGTTATTAGATGGATGAATTAAAATTATGAGTTCCATGTTATTATTTTATAACTTTATGACTAGATATGTTTCTTAAATAGATGGTATGATTCTATTGAGCAATATTTTTTATTTCTATTTATTATTCTGTAATAAATTACATAATTTAAGATTCATTTCATTACATTTGATGGAATAAATGTATGTATTTGATATTTTCATACTTAACATATTTTATATCTACTAATAGTAAATAATTTATTTGAATCTATTACTTTTTATATTATTATATAAATAACCAAATTTTGTATTAATGACCCTAAATAAGTAGTGATATGGATTCCAATAACTTAATTATCACCATTAATGTAATATGAGGTTTAATTTATTCAAGTGGTGTGTATAAAATTAACCGATCCTAGAGATAAATAACTATAAGAAAAACATTGATCAAAGAAATGTTTATAGTGAAACATTGTCATTTTATTTGTTTGATATAGTTTACATGTTTATGTGATATCATGTTAGAATGGATTTATTTATGGTATACATCATGTGTTAGTTATCTTAAAACACATGGGTTCTCGTTTGTCACTCTAAATTCCCCCCATTATTATCTACCCATCCGTGAAGGGAGGATCATTTCTTTTTTGGGAGATATTGTGTGGGATGATTAGTCTATTGTTTGTGTGGAAAAGTACTTGGATGATGCTCTCCCTCAATGCATTAGAACTACACTAGAGACTACACTTGATATTGTCGATGGATACTTAGAATTTATTGAGGCTCATGCTCTATGGAGATTTATATCATTGTATTATTATTATGGCATTATTATTGCTAAAACTATACTTTATATTCATATGAATAATTATAATAGTGGTTTTATGTTGTATTATTAATAGTTAAATTTGTAATATTAGTTTTGTGAATTAATGTAGTCTTTATTTATATATTCAATATTATACTTGTTCTTGATATATTATTATTATGGTGATCATTATCTAAATGGATTAGTTATATAAATTTGATAAGGTTAACTAAAAATATTACATTTATTTAAAGATCACTTTTTTAGGTTTCATTGTGATGAGATTTGATAGATGGATTTGTGTAAATAATTTTTAAAAAATTACCCTATTCTAGTAAAACCTAGTAGGGTTGTTATATTGTGGTATTAAAGCTTAGGCTCAAAATTTAGGACTTAATATGTCTACTAATACAAAATTATTATCTTGCTAATGAGGAAGAATAATGGTGCATGATAGATTAGGAGGTGAGGTTACCTTAAATACCAATCCTCTTATTGAACTAAATCAGTTCATTACTGAGTAAACTGTTAAGTTAGATCAGATCCTCAAAATTGTGCAATAAATTAAGGACCAAAATATGGCCCTAGAATAAGAAGTGCATGGGTATGTAGAGGATAATTCTTAGGAAAAACCTGAATAACATCCTAGAGAGTAGGAAAATCCTTAAGATCATAGGCATGAGGAAGTATCATAAGATGCAAAAGCTTGAGTAGCTGTAGAGATGGCATGAGATATTAAAAAGGTAAATCCACCAAAGTTCTATGAAAATTTTCTTGGGAGATGGAGTTGAAAAAGGCTAATAGAGATGGATACATATTTCAAGATTTAAAATTACTTTGAAGTCATGACATTAGAATAGGGAGCATATCAACTTATTGGTGAAGCAACAATCTAGTGGGTAAACAAGAAGCTTGAGATGAAACTCAACTCTACCACCACCACTTGGGAACATTTTGTGACACTATTTAAGTCATGATGGATTCCAAAAATATATTTATTTTAAAATATTAAAGATATTTTGAATATTAAGCAAGTAGACATTTCTATAAACAAATATTGGGAGAAATTCACTAAGCTCTTGAAGTATGTACCTCAGTATCAAGTAGATGAGAGGTTCCTAATTAGGTATTTCATTATGAGATTCAAACCTTGATTTGGTTATGAGGTGCATATGCATGGGCCATATATCATGGACCAAGTTTTTGAAAATTAATTCAAGTAGGAATAGATGCTAAAATCTCTTTCCCAAGTTAGAGATAGGTTCAAGAATTTTTTTTGAAGTTATAAACTAATTTTCAAAAAAAAAAACTAGAAGAGAAGCGGAGATTCCAAGAGTCAGTTCAAGAACTAGAATACTATGTTTAGTAGTGGCTTAGGGGATATGAAACTTGGTAATTGTTTTAAGGGAGGTTTATATATTTTTGTGCATATGGAAATATACCCTTTTAGATATAGTTAGTTGAGTATGTTTCCAATTGAACACTATATATGAAATTATTTTAAATGGATTGATAAGTAAATCTTAGTTGGAAATATGAGAATCAATATTGGTTGATTATGGAAAAATAAATGAACCATTATATGCATAAATATAGATTATTTATATATGATTGTGTACTTTTAGATATTCAATGATGGTCTGTTCGACATGTTATAAACTGAATCATTATAGTTATGTTTTTATTTAAAATAAGATTAATTTCATAAATAAATATGTATATGCATATGCCATTATACATGATAGTCATGATAAATATGGAAATAGTACTATTCCATGTAGAGTATAACATATTTACAAATGCATATACTATTTGATGCTTATATTATGCTAAATGACATAGCAAAGTAATATGAGTGTTTTATTAGGTGTTAAATGTTTTGATGAAGCATTAAATATGAGGTTTTAATAATATTAAATACAGATCATATTATGTTAGTATTTTGGTATCTTATTGAGGTAATTTTGATGTTTATATATAAATTAAATAAGCTATTGATTAATGTTATTAGATGGATGAATTAAAATTATGAGTTCCATGTTATTATTTTATAACTTTATGACTAGATATGTTTCTTAAATAGATGGTATGATTCTATTGAGCAACATTTGTTATTTCTATTTATTATTATGTAATAAATTAGATAATTTAAGATTCATTGCATTACATTTGATGGAATAAATGTATGTATTTGATATTTCCAGACTTAACATATTTTATATCTACTAATAGTAAATATTCTATTTGAATCTATTAGTTTTTATATTATTATATAAATAACCAAGTTTTGTATTAATGACCCTAAATAAGTAGTGATATGGATTCCAATAACTTAATTATCACCATTAATGTAAGATGAGGTTTAATTTACTCAAGTGGTGTGTATAAAATAAACTGATCCTAGAAATAAATAACTATAAAAAAACTTTGATCAAAGAAATGTTTATAGTTAAACATTGTCATTTTATGTGTTTGATATAGTTTACATGTTTATGTGATATCATGTTAGAATGGATTTATTTATGGTACACATCATGTGTTAGTCATCTTACAACACATGGGTTCTCGTTTGTCACTCTAAATTCCCACCATTATTATCAACCCATCCATGAAGGGAGGATCATTTCTTTTTTGGGAGATAGTGTGTGGGATCATTGGTCTATTGTTTGTGTGTAAAAGTACTTGGATGATGCTCTCCCTCATTGCATTAGAACTACACTAGAGACTACACTTGATATTGTCGATGGATACTTAGAATTTATTGAGACTCATGCTCTATGGAGATTTATATCATTGTATTATTATTATGGCATTATTATTTCTAAAACTATACTTTATATTCATATGAATAATTATAATAGTGGTTTTATGTTGTATTATTAATAGCTAAATTTGTAATATTAGTTTTGTGAATTAATGTAGTCTTTATTTATATATTCAACATTATACTTGTTCTTGATATATTATTATTATGGTGATCATTATCTAAATGGATTAGTTATATAAATTCGATAAGGTTAACTAAAAATATTACATTTATTTAAAGATCACTTTTTTAGGTTTCATTGTGATGAGATTTGATAGATGGATTTGTGTAATTAATTTTAAAAAATTTACCCTATTCTAGTAAAACCTAGTAGGGTTGTTATATTGTGGTATTAAAGCTTAGGCACAAAATTTAAGACTTAATATGTCTACTAATACAAAATTATTATCTTGCTAATGAGGAAGAATAATGGTGCATGATAGATTAGGAGGTGAGGTTACCTTAAATACCAATCCTCTTATTGATCTAAATCATTTCATTACTGAGTAAACTGTGAAGTTAGATCAGATCCTCAAAATTGTGCAATAAATTAAGGACCAAAATATGGCCCTAGAATAAGAAATGCATGGGTATGTAGAGGATAATTCTTAGGAAAAACTTGAATAAAATTCTAGAGAGTAGGAAAATCCTTAAGATCATAGGCATGAGGAAGTATCATAAGATACAAGAGCTTGAGTAGCTATAGAGTTGGCATGAGATATTGAAAAGGTAAATCCACCAAAGTTCTATGAAAATTTTCTTGGGAGATGGAGTTGAAGAAGGCTAATAGAGATGGATACATATTTCAAGATTTAGAATTACTTTGAAGTCATGAAAGTAGTATAGGGAGCATATCAACTTATTGGTGAAGCAACAATTTAGTGGGTAAACAAGAAGCTTGAGATGAAACTCAACTCTACCACCACCACTTCGGAACATTTTGTGACACTATTTAAGTCATGATGGATTCCAAAAATATATTTATTTTAAAATATTAAAGATATTTTGAATATTAAGAAAGTAGACATTTCTATAAACAAATATTGGGAGAAATTCACTAAGCTCTTGAAGTATGTCCCTCAGTATCAAGTAGATGAGATGTTCCTAATTAGGTATTTCATTATGAGATTAAAACCTTGATTTGGTTATGAGGTGGATAAGCATGGGCCATATATCATGGATCAAGTTTTTGAAAATGAATTCAAGTAGTGATAGAAGCTAAAATCTCTTTCCCATGTTAGAGATAAGTTCAAGAATTTTTTTTGAAGTTATAAACTAATCTTCAAAAGAAAAACTAGAAGAGAAGTGGAGATTCCAAGAGTCATTTCAAGAACTAGAATACTAAGTTTAGTAGTGGCTTAGGGGATATGAAACTTGGTAATTGTTTTAAGGGAGGTTTATATATTTTTGTGCATATGGAAATATACCCTTTTAGATATAGTCAGTTGAGTATGTTTCCAATTGAACACTATATATCAAATTATTTTAAATGGATTGATAACTAAATCTTAGTTGGAAATATGAGAATCAATATTGGTTGATTATGGAAAAATAAATTAAACATTATATGCATAAATATAGATGACTTATATATGATTCTGTACTTTTAGATATTCAATGATGTTCTGTTGGACATGTTATAAACTGAATCATTATAGTTATGTTTTTATTTAAAATAAGATTAATTTCATAGATAAATATGTATATGCATATGCCATTATACATGATAGTCATGATAAATATAGACATATACTATTCCATGTAGATTATAACATATTTACAAATGCATATACTATTTGATGCTTATATTATGCTAATTGACATAGCAACGTAATATGAGTGTTTTATTAGGTGTTAAATGTTTTGATGAAGCATTAAATATGAGTTTTTAATAATATTAAATACAAATCATATTATGTTAGTATTTTGGTATCTTATTGAGGTAATTTTGATGTTTATATATAAATTAAATAAGCTATTGATTAATGTTATTAGATGGATGAATTAAAATTATGAGTTCCATGTTATTATTTTATAACTTTATGACTAGATATGTTTCTTAAATAAATGGTATGATTTTATTGAGCAATATTTTTTATTTCTATTTATTATTCTGTAATAAATTAGATAATTTAAGATTCATTGCATTACATTTGATGGAAGAAATGTATGTATTTTATATTTCCATACTTAACATATTTTATATCTACTAATAGTAAATCTTCTATTTGAATCTATTAGTTTTTATATTATTATATAAATAACCAAATTTTGTATTAATGACCCTAAATAAGTAGTGATATGGATTCCAATAACTTAATTATCACCATTAATGTAAGACGAGGTTTAATTTATTCATGTGGTGTGTATAAAATTAACCGATCCTAGAGATAAATAACTATAAGAAAAACATTGATCAAAGAAATGTTTATAGTGAAACATTGTCATTTTATTTATTTGATATAGTTTACATGTTTATGTGATATCATGTTAGAATGGATTTATTTATGGTATACATCACGTGTTTGTTATCTTACAACACATGGGTTCTTGTTTGTCACTCTAAATTCCCTCCATTATTATCTACCCATCCATGAAGGGAGGATCATTTCTTTTTTGGGAGCTAGTGTGTGGGATCATTGGTCTATTGTTTGTGTGGAAAAGTACTTGGATGATGCTCTCCCTCATTGCATTAGAACTACACTAGAGACTACACTTGATATTGTCGATGGATGCTTATAATTTATAGAGACTCATGCTCTATGGAGATTTATATCATTGTATTATTATGGAGTTATTATTGCTAAAACTATACTTTATATTCATATGAATAATTGTAATAGTGGTTTTATGTTGTATTATTAATAGCTAAATTTGTAATATTAGTTTTGTGAATTAATGTAGTCTTTATTTATATATTCAACATTATACTTGTTCTTGATATATTATTATTATGGTGATCATTATCTAAATGGATTAGTTATATAAATTTGATAAGGTTAACTAAAAATGTTACATTTATTTAAAGATCACTTTTTTAGGTTTCATTGTGATGAGATTTGATAGATGGATTTGTGTAATTAATTTTAAAAAAATTACCCTATTCTAGTAAAACCTAGTAGGGTTGTTATATTGTGGTATTAAAGCTTAGGCTCAAAATTTAGGACTTAATATGTCTACTAATACAAAATTATTATCTTGTTAACGAGGAAGAATAATGGTGCATGATAGATTAGGAGGTGAGGTTACCTTAAATACCAATCCTTTTATTGATCTAAATCAGTTCATTACTGAGTAAACTGTGAAGTTAGATTAGATCCTCAAAATTGTGCAATAAATTAAGGACCAAAATATGGCCCTAGAATAAGAAGTGCATGGGTATGTAGAGAATAATTCTTAGGAAAAACCTGAGTAGCATCCTAGAGAGTAGGAAAATCCTTAAGATCATAGGCATGAGGAAGTATCATAAGATGCAAGAGCT
This sequence comes from Torreya grandis, assembly GCA_037957365.1. Taxonomy (NCBI): domain Eukaryota; kingdom Viridiplantae; phylum Streptophyta; class Pinopsida; order Cupressales; family Taxaceae; genus Torreya; species Torreya grandis. Next base: position 4,092,636 of record JARHVA010000199.1, on the reverse strand, counting down.
TGAGTAGCTGTAGAGTTGGCATGTGATATTAAAAAGGTAAATCCACCAATGTTCTATGAAAAATTTCTTGGGAGATGGAGTTGAAGAAGGCTAATAGAGAAGGATACATATTTCAAGATTTAGTATTACTTTGAAGTCATGAAAGTAGTACATGGAGCATATCAACTTATTAGTGAAGCAACAATTTAGTGGGTAAACAAGAAGCTTGAGATGAAACTCAACTCTACCACCACCATTTGGGAACATTTTGTGACACTATTTAAGTCATGATGGATTCCAAAAATATATTTATTTTAAAATATTAAATATATTTTGAATATTAAGCAAGTAGACATTTCTATAAACAAATATTGGGAGAAATTCACTAAGCTCTTGAAGTATGTACCTCAGTATCAAGTAGATGAGAGGTTCCTAATTAGGTATTTCATTATGAGATTGAAACCTTGATTTGGTTATGAGGTGGATATGCATCGGCCATATATCATGGACCAAGTTTTTGAAAATGAATTCAAGTAGGAATAGAAGGTAGAATCTCTTTCCCAAGTTAGAGATAAGTTCAAGATTTTTTTTTGACGTTGTAAACTAATTTTCAAAAAAAAAAACTAGAAGAGGAGAAGTTGAGATTCCAAGAGTCAGTTCAAGAACTAGAATACTAAGTTTAGTAGTGGCTTATGGGATATGAAACTTGGTAATTGTTTTAAGGGAGGTTTATATATTTTTGTGCATATGGAAATATACCCTTTTAGATATAGTAAGTTGAGTATGTTTCAAATTGAACACTATATATGAAATTATTTTAAATGGATTGATAACTAAATCTTAGTTGGAAATATGAGAATAAATATTGGTTGATTATGGAAAAAGAAATGAACCATTATATGCATAAATATATATGATTTATATATGATTGTGTACTTTTAGATATTCAATGATGGTTTGTTGGACATGTTATAAACTGAATCATTATAGTTATGTTTATATTTAAAATAAGATTAATTTCATAGATAAATATGTATATGCATATGACATTATACATGATAGTCATGATAAATATGGACATAGTACTATTCCATATAGAGTATAACATATTTTCAAATTCATATACTATTTGATGCTTATATTATGCTAATTGACATAGCAAAGTAATATGAGTGTTTTATTAGGTGTTAAATGTTTTGATGAAGCATTAAATATGAGGTTTTAATAATAATAAATATAGATCATATTATGTTAGTATTTTGGTATCTTATTGAGGTAATTTTGATGTTTATATATAAATTAAATAAGCTATTGATTAATGTTATTAGATGGATGAATTAAAACTGAGTTCCATGTTATTATTTTATAACTTTATGACTAGATATGTTTCTTAAATAGATGGTATGATTCTATTGAGCAATATTTGTTATTTTTAATTATTATTCTATAATAAATTACATAATTTAAGATTCATTGCATTAAATTTGATGGATTAAATGTATGTATTTGATATTTCCATACTTAACATATTTTATATCTACTAATAGTAAATATTCTATTTGAATCTATTAGTTTTTATATTATTATATAAATAACCAAATTTTGTATTAATGGCCCTAAATAAGTAGTGATATGGATTCCAATAACTTAATTATCACCATTAATGTAAGATGAGGTTTAATTTATTCGAATGGTGTGTATAAAATTAACCGATCCTAGAGATAAATAACTATAAGAAAGACTTTGATCAAAGAAATGTTTATAGTGAAACATTGTCATTTTATGTGTTTGATATAGTTTACATGTTTATGTGATATCATGTTAGAATGGATTTATTTATGGTATACATCATGTGTTAGTTGTCTTACAACACATGGCTTCTCATTTGTCACTCTAAATTCTCACCATTATTATCTACCCATCCATGAAGGCAAGAACATTTCTTTTTTGGCAGATAGTGTGTGGGATCATTGGTCTACTGTTTTTGTGGAAAGGTAGTTGGATGATTCTCTCCCTCATTGCATTAGAACTACACTAGAGACTACACTTGATATTGTCGATGGATACTTAGAATTTATTGAGACTCATGCTCTATGGAGATTTATATCATTATATTATTATTATGGCATTATTATTTCTAAAACTATACTTTATATTCATATGAATAATTATAATAGTGGTTTTATGTTGTATTATTAATAGCTAAATTTGTAATATTAGTTTTGTGAATTAATGTAGTCTTTATTTATATATTTAAAATTATACTTTTTCTTGATATATTATTATTATGGTGATCATTATCTAAATGGATTAGTTATATAAATTCGATAAGGTTAACTAAAAATATTACATTTATTTAAAGATAACTTTTTTAGGTTTCATTGTGATGAGATTTGATAGATGGATTTGTGTAATTAATTTTAAAAAAATTACCCTATTCTAGTAAAACCTAGTAGGGTTGTTATATTGTGGTATTAAAGCTTAGGCTCAAAATTTAGGACTTAATATGTCTACTAATACAAAATTATTATCTTGCTAATGAGGAAGAATAATGGTGCATGATAGATTAAGAGGTGAGGTTACCTCAAATAACAATCCTCTTATTGATCTAAATCAGTTCATTACTGAGTAAACTGTGAAGTTAGATCAGATCCTCAAAACTGTGCAATAAATTAAGGACCAAAATATGGCCCTAGAATAAGAAGTGCATGGGTATGTAGAGAATAATTCTTAGGAAAAACCTGAATAGCATCCTAGAAAGTAGGAAAATCCTTAAGATCATAGGCATGAGGAAGTATCATAAGATGCAAGAGCTTGAGTAGCTGTAGAGTTGGCATGTGATATTAAAAAGGTAAATCCACCAATGTTCTATGAAAAATTTCTTGGGAGATGGAGTTAAAGAAGGCTAATAGAGAAGGATACATATTTCAAGATTTAGTATTACTTTGAAGTCATGAAAGTAGTACATGGAGCATATCAAATTATTAGTGAAGCAACAATTTAGTGGGTAAACAAGAAGCTTGAGATGAAACTCAACTCTACCACCACCACTTGGGAACATTTTGTGACACTATTTAAGTCATGATGGATTCCAAAAATATATTTATTTTAAAATATTAAAGATATTTTGAATATTAAGCAAGTAGACATTTCTATAAACAAATATTGGGAGAAATTCACTAAGCTCTTGAAGTATGTACCTCAGTATCAAGTGGATGAGAGGTTCCTAATTAGGTATTTCATTATGAGATTAAAACCTTGATTTGGTTATGAGGTGGATATGCATGGGCCATATATCATGGACCAAGTTTATGAAAATGAATTCAAGTAGGAATAGAAGCTAAAATCTCTTTCCCAAGTTAGAGATAAGTTCAATAATTTTTTTTGAAGTTATAAACTAATTTTCAAAAAAAAAACTAGAAGAAGAGAAGTGGAGATTCCAAGAGTCAGTTCAAGAACTAGAATACTAAGTTTTGTAGTGGCTTAGGGGATATGAAACTTGGTAATTGTTTTAATGGAGGTTTATATTTTTTTGTGCATATGGAAATATACCCTTTTAGATATAGTTAGTTGAGTATGTTTCCAACTGAACACTATATATGAAATTATTTTCAATGGATTTATAACTAAATCTTAGTTGGAAATATGAGAATCAATATTGGTTGATTATGGAAAAATAAATGAACCATTATATGCATAAATATAGATGATTTATATATGATTGTGTATTTTTAGATATTCAATGATGGTCTGTTGGACATGTTATAAACTGAATCATTATAGTTATGTTTTTATTTAAAATAAGATTAATTTCATAGATAAATATGTATATGCATATGCCATTATACATGATAGTCATGATAAATATGGACATATTACTATTCCATGTAGAGTATAACATATTTACAAATACATATACTATTTGATGCTTATATTATGCTAATTGACATAGCAAAGTAATATGAGTGTTTTATTAGGTGTTAAATGTTTTGATGAAGCATTAAGTATGAGGTTTTAATAATATTAAATATAGATCATATAGTGTTAGTATTTTGGTATCTTATTGAGGTAATTTTGATGTTTATATATAAATTAAATAAGCTATTGACTAATTTTATTATATGGATGAATTAAAATTATGAGTTCCATGTTATTATTTTATAACTTTATGACTAGATATGTTTCTTAAATAGATGGTATGATTCTATTGAGCAATATTTGTTATTTCTATTTATTATTCTATAATAAATTAGATAATTTAAGATTCATTACATTACATTTGATGGAATAAATGTATGTATTTGATATTTCCATACTTAACATATTTAAAATCTACTAATAGTAAATATTCTATTTGAATCTATTAGTTTTTATATTATTATATAAATAACCAAATTTTTTATTAATGACCCTAAATAAGTAGTGATATGGATTCCAATAACTTAATTATCACCATTAATGTAAGATGAGGTTTAATTTATTCATGTGGTGTGTATAAAATTAACTGATCCTAGAGATAAATAACTATAAAAAAAACTTTGATCAAAAAAATGTTTATAGTTAAACATTGTCATTTTATGTGTTTGATATAGTTTACATGTTTATGTGATATCATGTTAGAATTGATTTATTTATGGTATACTTCATGTGTTAGTTATCTTACAACACATGGCTTCTCGTTTGTCACTCTAAATTCCCTCACCATTATTATCTACCCATCCATGAAGGGAGGATCATTTCTTTTTTGGGAGATAGTGTGTGGGATCATTCTTCTATTGTTTGTGTGGAAAAGTACTTGGATGATGCTCTCCCTCATTTCATTAGAACTACACTAGAGACTACACTTGATATTGTCGATGGATACTTAGAATTTATTGAGACTCATGCTCTATGGAGATTTATATCATTGTATTATTATTATGGCATTATTATTGCTAAAACTATACTTTATATTCATAAGAATAATTAAAATAGTGGTTTTATGTTGTATTATTAATAGCTAAATTTGTAATATTATTTTTGTTAATTAATGTAGTCTTTATTTATATATTCAACATTATACTTGTTCTTGATATATTATTATTATGGTGATCATTATCTAAATGGATTAGTTATATAAATTTGAAAAGGTTAACTAAAAATATTACATTTATTTAAAGATCACTTTTTTAGGTTTCATTGTGATGAGATTTGATAGATGGATTTGTGTAATTAATTTTAAAAAAATTACCCTGTTCTAGTAAAACCTAGTAGGGTTGTTATATTGTGGTATTAAAGCTTAGGCTCAAAATTTAGGACTTAATATGTCTATTAATACAAAATTATTATCTTGCTAATGATGAAGAATAATGGTGCATGATAGATTAGGAGGTTAGGTTGCCTTAAACACCAATCCTCTTATTGATCTAAATCATTTGATTACTAAGTAAACTGTGAAGTTAGATCAGATCCTCAAAACTGTGTAATAAATTAAGGACCAAAATATGGCCCTAGAATAAGAAGTGCATGGGTATGTAGAGGATAATTCTTAGGAAAAACCTGAATAACATCCTAGAGAGTAGGAAAATCCTTAAGATCATAGGCATGAGGAAGTATCATAAGATGCAAGAGCTTGAGTAGCTGTAGAGTTGGCATGAGATTTAAAAAGGTAAATCCACCAAAGTTCTATGAAAATTTTCTTGGGAGATGGAGTTGAAAAAGGCTAATAGAGATGGATACATTTTTCAAGATTTAGAATTACTTTGAATTCATGAAAGTAGTATAGGGAGCATATCAACTTATTGGTGAAGCAACAATTTAGTGGGTAAACAAGAATCTTGAGATGAAACTCAACTCTACCACCACGACTTGGGAACATTTTGTGACACTATTTAAGTCATGATGGATTCCAAAAATATATTTATTTTAAAATATTAAAGATATTTTGAATATTAAGCAAGTAGACATTTCTATAAACAAATATTGGGGAAATTCACTAAGCTCTTAAAGTATGTACCTCAATATCAAGTAGATGAGAGGTTCCTAATTAGGTATTTCATTATGAGATTAAAACCTAGATTTGGTTATGAGGTGCATATGCATGGGCCATATATCATGGACCAAGTTTTTGAAAATGAATTCAAGTAGGAATAGAAGCTAAAATCTCATTCCCAAGTTAGAGATAGCTTCAAGAATTTTTTTTGAAGTTATAAACTAATTTTCAAAAAAAAAAAACTAGAAGAAGAGAAGTGGAGATTCCAAGAGTCAGTTCAAGAACTAGAATACTAAATTTAATAGTGGCTTAGGGGATATGAAACTTGGTAATTGTTTTAAGGGAGGTTTCAAGTGAAACCAATATTATTATATGAAAGAACCACTTGTAGGTTGACTCATTGGTCAAGGTAACCATTATGCTCGAGAGTGTACTTAGAATAAGTAAAAGAATAAGGGTTCTACTTCTCAAAAGGGAAATTTTGAGAAATAGATTCATGTTGTTTTTGAAGATATTTAGACTAAGTATCAAGATTCACCCATTAAACTCCTAGGTATTTTTTTATCATCCAATTTTTATTTTTATTAACATGGGGGCTACATAATGTTTTATTACTCCTAGAATGCTTAGTAAATTATCTAGAAAGTTTAGAGTTATGTCAAATGCATGGTCATTATAATATGGGAATGAGTCAAATATTGAGCTTAACAAGTGTTTAGTGGAAGTTGAGATTATGTTTTTTTTAATTCATTATAGTAGTTTATCTGTATGTTGCACCATTAAGGTCATATGACGTGATCCTAGGAGTCAATAGGATTGTAGATCACAAAGATAAGGTTGAATACTATCCAAAGAAGTTTGAGTGTTAAGATGATTTTATAAATTAGACACAAATTTAGGGTGAGAAAAGAGATTTAAATCTTAGGAAGATTTCAATAGTTCAACTCAGGAAATCTCATAAGGGATGCCAAGTATTTATTGTTAAGATAAATGAGATGGAGGAATATAAGGAACCATCCACCAAGGATTATCCTTTTTTAAATAACGTTTAGGGTGTGTTTCTATAGGAATTACCTATATTTACACCTAAAAACTAGTTTGATTTCTCAATTGACATCATACCTAGATTATAATTGCACTTAAAGGCACCATATAGGATGACAACTACCAAATTGGTTGAGTTGAAGGCTCAACTTTAGGAGTTGATATAAAAAGGTTTGATTAAACCAAGTGTGTCACCATGGGGTGCACCAATAATATTCATAAAAAATAAATATGGTACTCTTCAACTATGTATTGATTATAGGATGTTGAACAAGGTGACAATCAATAATAGATATCCATTACCTCACATAAATAATTTATTTGATCAGATGTGAGGGGAAACATTATTTTCTAAGAGTTATATTAGATCATGGTATCATCGACTAGTAATATAAGATGAGAATATCCTTAAAACAATGTTCATAACTTGTTATGGGCATTACAAGTTCACAATGTTACCTTTCAGGTTGATAAATGCTCTAACAACATTTACGAATCTTATGAATAGTGTGTTCATAGATTATCTAGACCATTTTATGTTGGTATTTATAGATGACATCCTCATATATTCTAAGGATGATGATGAACATCTTCAACATTTATAAATAGTTTTACAGTGTTTTCAAAAGAATAGGTTATATGACAAGTTATCCAAGTGTGTATTTTTCTAAAATAAAGTGCAATATCTAAGACATTATCTTTGTAAATGGAATTCTAGTGGATCCAGCTAGGATAAGAGCTATAATGTAATGTAAAACACTTAATAATGTGCATGAGGTAAGGAGTTTCATTGGATTAACTAGATATTATAAGAATTTTTTTCCAAATTTTTCTAAGATAGATAATCCAATCACCCCTCTTCAATAGAAGAATCAAAGTTTTGTCTAGTTAGACAAGTGTGAGAAATCCTTTCAAGAGATAAGAAAGAGTCATACTTTAGCACCAATGCTAAGATTTCCCTATCCTAATGTTCAATTATTAGTGGTCATGGATTAATATGGGGATAGACTTGGAGTAGTTCTTATTTAGGATGGTTCAATTGTAGCATATGATTCCAAGAAACTAAAACCTTATGGGGTGAATTATGCCCCTCATGATCTAGAACTTGCTACAATAGTGCATGCCTTATAATTTTATAGGCATTTTCTATGGGGAAACTATTTGAGCTTAAGATTTACAACTTGGGACTCAATTACATATTCACCCAACTAAACCTAAATGCATTTTAGAGATGATGGTTAGAATTATTATCTAATTACAATTTTGATATTAATTATATCAAGGGTATGGAGAATAAATTTATTAATACTCTAAGCCATAAAAGGTACAAAAAAACTATAGTTACTATCGAGAGTAATTTTTGGGATTAGGTAGTCAAATTATTTCCAAGAGATGAATTCTATGATCAAGTAAAGAAAGCATTATCATAGAATGCTTAGAATCCTAGGTATACAGGATTTAAGATAGAGAATGTTGGTATTTTGAGGTATAATGGTAGGATGGATGTTCCTAATAGAGAGAATATGAAGATCAAAGTGCTAAATGAATTTCACCATGCCCCATATTTAATACATCAAGGTGTATCCAAGCTCATGGATGAGATAAGACCTCTCTATTTCTAGAAAGGGATAAAAAAGGATGTAATAGATTTTGTGTGTCATTGTTTGGAATGTTAGTGTGTGAAAGTTAAAATGTACATCCGAAGGATTGTTATATCCTCATGATATATGAGAATGTAAGTGGTAGGTGATTAGTATGGACTTTGTTTAGGGGTTCCAATTATCATAGAACCAACATGATATGATCTTGGTTGTAGTTGAGAAACTAAATAAGGTAGCCCACTTCATACCAAACAACATGAAAGATGATGCACCTATGCTTGTGATGAGATTCATGAAAGAGGTGTACTGATAGTATGGATTTCTAAAAGACATAAATTTAGATCAATATTTGAGATTGAATTATAGAATTTGGTTGACTATAAATTTAGCTCTAGGTACATAATTAAATTTCAACACTACTTATCACCCAAAAATTGATGGATAGATAGAGAGAGAGATTTAAATAGCTTTTAGAAGATCTCCTTCATATTTATTTCATGGATCAATAATACAAGTGGGAGGATTTAATTCCATTAGTTAAGTTTTCTTATAATAAATCATACCAGTTAGCATTGAATATGGCTCCCTTTGAGCCATTTTATGGAAGGAGGTGTATAACACTAATTATTTGGGACAAGTTAGAGGACATGTTAGCCTTTGGACCTAAGATACTTTTGGAAATGAAAGAGCAAGTTAGAAAAATTAGATATAGGTTGTCTAAGGATATGGTAGACATAAAATTTATGCTAATTTGAATAGAATAGGAAGGTAGTTTTTTGTAGGTGATAAAGTGTTTCTATGGGTTAAGCCTCAAAAAAGATCAATTAAGTTTTGGAAGTTAGTTAAACTTTTACCTAGATATGTGGGACTCTTTGAGGTTTTGGAAGTGGTCAATATTATAACACATAGGTTTGCATTGCCACCATATATATCTATTTTACATAACGTCTTCCATGTGTCTTATCTTAAAAAATATATTTTTGATGCTTCACATGTGTTGGATTGGAATGCTTTGCAAGTTATGGATCATAGGGTGGTAATAGTAAAACCAGTCAGAATAATTGACACTCACAAACTCAATTTTAATAATAGAGAAGTGTCATGGTGAAATGTCAAATGGGACCAATATTATACATATAGTGTTACTAAAAAGGATTATGATGAGTTTTAGAGGATGTTTCCACATTTTTTTACTTGATATATTGCTACATATTATTTTACTTTTTGTTGAATAATTTTTTAAAATTCAAAATTTATGTTTGAATAAGGGTCATCTTAGGGTCAAGGATGTCACATCTTAATTTCTCTCTAGACCTAATAACCTATTGATTCATGCATTTTTATGGTTCTTATTTTAATAACTAATATTTAATTAAGCTTGATTTCATATGCTAACTATAGGTCATTTATATGTTATGTAATTTACATGATTGATTAGTTGTAGAGTTAGTTGTACTTTTATATTGTATGCATGATGATCATGATTATTGGTTATTATTGTAGTATATTGTGGATTATATATTTTTCAAAATAACTAACTTCATTATTATGAGGTGGTCATAGGATAAATCCATCCCTTAGAGTGTGATAGAGGGAGGGTATCATTAGAGAGGGTGACATAGATGGAAGAATTGGGGGATGATAAAGGGAAAGGGTATACATAGACACACACCCCACAATTAGTTTAATATGTTTATTTAGTGTTTGTTTTAGATAGATTTAGCATGTATTTGATTGTAAATATAATTCTATTGTGATATTTTTTTCTATTTGATGCTTATTCAGTTTTTTATTTCGTTTATGGGTGTCATACTTAGATTTACTTGTACGATGTTATTGTTATGTCAAATACATGAATCTATTAATGTCCTTATAATTACTAGTTGTTGTCTTTGGATATATATAAATTTATTATGATATTTTTTTTAGTCTACTTTGTTATAGTAGTAGATGGATTCTATTACTTTGCTTGATTTGTGTGTTGAGGTGATTAATATGCTCAAAAGTTTATTGTTATTGTTAATAATAATTGAATGACTTATGTAGAAGTCTATTGCATTATTAAATAATCATTGTGAAAAAAATTAATAGCATTTCTATTAACCATTTACTAATAATAGTTGCATTGTATAAAGAATATATTGAAAGATTAATTTTTTAAATGATATTTGGTAAATATCATTATGGTGATTAAATGTTTTTATGTTTAATAGATATTCGAAGGTAAATTTCATTATTTAAATGATTATAATGTTTGATTGACATGGTCCTTGGAATGATAATAATATGATGACTTTTTTTAAGTTGATGTAAGAAGGATTGAACTCATTGTTAATAACTATAGTTAGAGGGTTTGGTGAAATTTGATTTTTTTGATTAATACGTGAAGTCATTGTTAATCATGCATATAGTTGAAGGATTATTATTAGTCAAATGAAACATTACATATATTAGGGTTTCTATTGGGTTTACTTGTGTTAGAAAACTATATAGCCAAAAAAATATCATTCTATTTTACATATTAGCATGATGACTGTTACTTTTTGTTAGTTGTGGGATACATGCATTAAATTAGTCATTATTCTACCAGAGAGATTGGAGGAATTCAGGGGAAAGAAAATATAATGCATTTAGATATAATGAAGAAGATGGAGGATTATGATTACATGGGTCAAAAAGGTAGAGTGAGAAATAGGAAACAAGTTGGAGAAATTTTGAGAAATTTTACAAACATTATCATTTGAGATTTTATTACTAGGTTTGTTCTATTTTAAAATTCATAAATATATTACAAAGAATCTAGCAATATTATTTTTTTTTGGGGGGGGTTTATATTATTTCAATTATTAAATGAAATTATTAAATGGGATACATATATATCGTTGTCTATGGATCATCCACCTACAAAATTGAATATATAACCCATAAAACCTAGGTTTGAATGGCTCGGTATTTAGGTTACTTTCCATATTATATAAATATAATTTATAATAAATTTTATATCTTTATAGTTTTTTTGAATCAAAAACCCTAAGGATAATTATTGACTAGGTATAACTATTTATTTAGTTGTGTAAATTTATTTAGACTCTGCAGAGTATTTGCTTAGTACTTTAAATATATAACTAGGTTTTATTTTATAAACATTAATATATGGGTATAATTTTTAAATTGAGTAGGGTATGATTGTATATTTGAGGGTTTTAAAGTCAAAATTAATAATGATAGTTTAACCCTTTTATTTTATTACTAGGTAATTTAATATTTATTATATCAAATTATAACTATTCAAGTTTGGTTATGGCATGGCTACGTGGTTGTAAGCCCAAAAATTAGTTATGGAATACAAGTCTTTTTTGAGAAAATATAGAACTCTATCTTTTATTTCTTTAATATGACTTATTTTGGAAATATACATATATAAAGATATGCATATAATAAATACATGACTTAAATGTGTGTGTGTGTGTGTGTGTGTGTGTGTGTGTGTGTGTGTGTGTGTGTGAGAGAGAGAGAGAGAGAGAGAGAGAGAGAGAGAGAGAGAGAGAGTGTGTTTATGTGTGTTTGTGTGTTTGTGTTTGTGTGTGTGTGTGTGTGTGTGTGTGTGTGTGTGTGTGTGTGTGTGTGTGTGTGTGTGTGTGTGTGTGTGTGTGTGTGTGTGTGTGTGTGTGTGTGTGTGTGAGTGTGAGTGAGTGAATGAGTGAGTGAGTAAGTGTGTGTGTGTGTGTGTGTGTGTGTGTGTGTGTGTGTGTGTGTGTGTGTGTGTGTGTGTGTGTGTGTGTGTGTGTGTGTGTGTGTGTGTGTGTGTGTGTGTGTGTGTGTGTGTGTGTGTGTGTGTGTGTGTGTGTGTGTGTGTGTCTATATACAAGTTTAGAAGTTGACTGGTATTTTACTATAGTCTTACTATTGGATTTTTGTGAGTATAAATGTCATGTTTGAAAAATGGTTACAAAGTCATCTAAGCTATATTATATATGTGTATGTATTATAAATTTATTATACATCTAAAACTCATAGATATACATTTGGATAGGTATCTAT